>BGNK01003571.1:46813-63367 GCA_003297005.1 Symbiodinium sp. clade A Y106
TAATGACGTCCATGGTCTAGTGCGTTTCAGAAAAGAGAGCATCCATGTCCAAAACCTAATGACGTCCATGGTCTAGTGCGTTTCAGAAAAGAGAGCATCCATGTCCAAAACCTAATGACATCCAGGGTCTAGTGCGTTTCAGAAAAGAGAGCATCCATGTCCAAAACCTAAAAGGAAAACTTCATGAAAACCTCAGTTCTGGGGCTTATCGGTCGTCGGTCCATCATAGAAAGGGCACTGCGAGNGCGGTGTGGACGATCCTTGTCTTTGCTACGCCGCATCTTGGACCGCGACAGCTCTCATTGAACATGTTCAACATCCACGAACTGAGCGACCGGCGTCGCACCAGGGGGGGATACCGTAGCAGTAGTAGTAGTAGTAGTAGTAGTAGTAGTAGTAGTAGTAGTGTTACTGACATTGCTGTTATTGTTATGGTTATTATTACTGTTGTCATTATTTTCATCCCGATTATTCTTATTCATAGCAGTATTAGTATTCGGTTTTGTTAATATTTGTGATATTGTTATTATTGTTGCTGTTCTTACTGTTCTTACTACTATTATTGCGATTACTATTACTATTACAAACATTACCATTAGTATTGTTCACCGCAGCTATCCTCCACAACTCCAAGCCAAATCCTAGCCATGGAAAGATCGCTGAAGCCACGAAGGGCCGAACTCCAGCACCTACAAACCTCCAAACCATACAGCTGGGGTTTAGGGTTTAGGGTTTGGGGGTTGAGTTTTTAGGGACCCCCCACTAATAAGCCCAAGGCCTCTTCAACCCAAAGCCTGAACACGAAGCCCAGGGCCCGAAGTAGTCTGGAAAAGCCCAAAGGGCCGCACCAAGAAGCAGACATCCGACAAGACCTGACACCTAAACCCTATAAACCCTCCAAACCCTGTAAAACCCTAAAAAACCCTATAAACCCAAACATCATGAAATACACTCTCCAGCCTACAGTTGTGAAGGAGATAAGCACGAGAATGCCCTGAAGCGAGCCATAGATCGACTTGAGCACCACCTCAGGCTTTCGGCTTTGGGCTTCAGAGTTTCTTGGGGGGTTTAGGGCTTTATGGTTCAGGGAGTGGGGGCTGAGTTGAAGCTTAACGATTCGAGTTTAGGGAGCTCTGCACTGCATAAGAGACTGACTCCAGGTTTGCGGTACCTATCAGGCTTGATCCAACTGGGAGTTTCCGAAAATAGGGGACCCTCATATAGTACCCTAAATAGTAGGATCCTTATTATATGGACCCCCAAATAAGGTACCCCTAATTTTCGGAAACTCCCAACTTGAAGTCCCGGAGGTTCGATAGCCTCTGAGGGTTTTCTGGCCAATGGAGCCCTGGGGCAGAAAAAAAGGGGCCTTAAGAATTAGAATAGGGTCTGGGGGTATACTATACTATAAAGAAACTAAAGAATCCCCAAAATAGTGTTCTAATTAATACTTAAAGGCTCATGGGACTTAGTAAGTAAGGTTATAAGTAGGTTATAATTAGGATAACCCCACTCTTTTTGGGCTTGGGAAAGGGAGCTTCTTAGGGGTTTAGGGTTTAGGGGTTAGGGGTTTAGGGGTTTAGGGGTGTAGGGTTTTGAAGTTTAGGGTTGGGGGAACCATTGTGACGACGGCGATGATCATGATCAAAATGATGGGGCGGGGATCAAGGTCCGCCTGAGGCAATCCCACGTCCTGAACCCAGCCGCCCTATTCCGCAGAAAGGCCCCGAAGCACTAGGACTGCAAGGGAGTCGAGTTCACAGAAAGCGCTGGTCTGAACAGTGCTATGCTCTGGGCAACAAGGACACCTCTCAGAGCACCTAGCCGCACTTAGCCCGTTTATGTGTGTGTGTACATATGTATGTGCCTGTATGACGTACGAGCTTTATCCGTCTAACTGTCCATCATGAGATAAATATCAGGACTCGTCACATTGATCATCTCCCACTGCCGCATTGTGTTCGCCACACGCAGCACCTTGAATGTCCGGAACTCGGCTTCGGGGGCTTGCGGTTTGTGCTCAGGGAACTCTTGCACCTCAAGACCGACAAACACTGCCAACAGTCGGTTCCTCCACTATGCAAATGCCGGATAATACTTTGGTTCTTCACTTACTTCAGACCTGAAGCCTCTGATTCTTTATGCTGAGCCAGAAACTCACAACTCGACATGCACCAGGGTCCTACTTTTCTTGGACCTGAGGTAGTGATATTGGAGCACTAGTACAGAAGTCGGTTTTTGCTGTCATCGAAATCGAAGTTGCCGAAGCTGTTGTTACCGCTGTTGATGATGCTGCTGTTGATGATGCTGTTGTTGTGGGGGAGGCAATGGTGGCTGCGGTGGTGTCAGTAGTAGTAATATAGGGGCCTTGATAACTAGTAACTACCAGTAGTATAGGGTTTTGGGGCCCATTCTACTATAATTGCAACAAGGAACCCTCAAAATTCTATTGGTAATTATTTAGGCCACTTTTGTACAGTCTTGTCTGCAACTCGTTGGACACGGCCCGGGCGCCCTGAGAAGCCGGACGATTCGCATCAAGTCGGCCAGCCGGATGGCCCGGAGAGAGTTCCTGGGATGTGAAAGTTGGGTGGTTGTCAAAATTAGGGTCCCTTTTTGGGTACCCTAAACAATAGGTGCCATACTATAGTAGTAGGGACCATAATTACCCAGTTGGGTTTTAGTGGGTTCAGGTTGGGCGGAGGTGGGAAGGAACTGGGTCCTGGGACAACCAATCCTTGCGACTGGAAGCCCGAGCACCCGAAGGATCGCTGCCCACAGCCGCAAGGCTCCGGTTTTCTCGGGTCACTACTCAAGGATCGGGAAGACATCATTTCAAACTACAGGTTCTTCGGCTCCTGACTTAGGCTTTAGGGTTTAGAACTTAGGATTTAGAGGGCTTAGAGTTTAGGGTTTACGGAACATCCCTTGATTAAGGGTTTCTTGGGCTCAGCTCTTCCTGGCCAAGGCTCATGCTGATGATGCGCTTATGCTTTTCGGCCTGACGGCAAGAGCAGACTGAAACTCTGCGTCATAAAGATTTAGGGTTAATGGGGTTTTAGAATCTCGAGAGTTTAGTGCTTCGGGCTTCTAGGGGTTAAGGTTGGGTCCTATAAAGGGGTTTACACAACCATGACCACCATGAAAGTTGAGCGTCACCAGACGTTGGTCTCAGTTGAATCCAGCACCACACGTAGAACATAGACTCGAAACCTACTGTGTTAAGGGCCGTACGTAGGGGCATTCTTTAAGAAAAAGAAGCTCCCCCAGCCAAAATCTCAGAACAGGCTGCCGAGAAAACCACAGGTTTAGGTGCTTTTAGACGATAGTGGAGTAGCGTCTAATACGTATAATATACATGGTAGTATCTTACAGCATACTATTATATATATATATATACACACACACGTATTATATATAAGATAGTATATCACAGTATGTTCTGGTATAGTATAGTATATGATCGTCTATTGTGATACATTGTCCTGTAGCATAGCCTTTCAACGGACATAGGCCTGCGCCATCTCGTTGTCGGCGTCCAGGATCAAGGGAAGGACTATGTCGACATAGCCTGCTGTGTGCAATTGAAGGCGCGAAGCCTCACCCCAAAACTCGAGAACACGTTTTTCGACCCTCCAACTATTTTTTAATCGGTATTTCAGTTCAGGGAAGCATTCCTGGTAGCGTGGCGAGCATGTCGATGATGCTGAAGGGGCTGGCGAAGAAGTCCCAGTTGCCTGAGGCAGGGCTTCTTTGCCAAGGGCTCGGAGGACCGATCACGCCCTTCCCCGACAACATGCAGAATTGGGCGCTCGTTTCGTAGCCTGTCCTGGATCCCTCCTGCATCACAAGGTACGGGATTCAGCACAACCCTCTTCGCACGAGCTCTGGCTACTTTCCAGTAGCTCGTGTCTCAGTGTAGAATGTCACCACCACCTACGCAGTGCCTCTCCGTCCCTTTGCAAACTTTGCAACCTCACAGCCGGAGGCCACATAGCCTCACAGCCCCCAACTGCGAATCCTGAATACCGTCTCACTTGCGCTCCAAGCTGCTATCTGCAACCCACCATCGTGTGCTTATCTCCAACGTGAAGACAGCGGTGAACACGGGTTCCTGGTGCAAGCTTTTCGCAAAGACAAGCCCGGCTGCACTTTGCAGACACAATACACAAACAAAGTATCTGCGGAGAGGTACCATAGACTTAGACGGGCCTTAACCAGTAGAATAGGGTTCTGGGGCCCATTATACTATAAATAGAATAAGGAACCCCCAAAATAGTATCGATAATTATTAAGGCCCCTATAGTACCTCTTTGAATCTGAGGCTGCCTACGAGCTCTATCTCATCGAGTCGCACTGCCGGGAAAGGCATCCATCCCCTGCGATCCGAACCCACTGCTCAAGCCCAAACTCCTAATAGTTTAGGGTTTAGGGTTCAGGGTTTAGGGTTTAGGGGGTTTAGGGTTTAGGGGGTTTAGGGCTTATGGGGTTTAGGGTTTAGGGGGTTTAAGGGGTATAGGGGCCTTAAAAATTAGGGCCCATTATTCATTGTACGATAATTATAATAGGGAACCCCCAAAATATCATTGGTAATTATTTAGTCCCCTATATTAAACTCCAGGGTCCAGGATGTGGAAGATGTACTCATGCTCCATCTCTGGAATGGTCTCACAAATGGCGCATGTCACCTGAGACACGAGGCTTCGGTAGGACGTCCGCAGTGCTTCGGATAACCCCTATGTTTACAATATTGTGTCACATGTTATATACTGTTTTGGTTCAAGCCCAAAGCCCATAGATCCCAATCCCACCGGGAGGCTGCCGCCATGATGACAATGAACATCGTGTACTGCACGAAAGCGGCTGCGCGACCGCTAGCTGGATTCCTGGGCTTTTAGGGCTTGGGTTTAGGGTTTAGGGTTCAGGGCCTGGCATGCCTCATCTAAGCTACAGCCATGGGCTCTTCAACTTAGCCCCTCTGGTCCTCGATTGAAGTCGTCCTCATCCTCATCCTCATCCTCCTCCTGTCCACGCCCCCCTCCTCCTCCTACTACCACGACGATTAGTATACCACTGCCACCACCGCCACCACCACCACGCCCACCACCAGGAGGACGACGACACCAGCGGCGACGACGACGACCCCGACCACAGCTACTGCGAAACTTTATCCATATGACAGCTGTCAGTCTTGAGCTTCTGGTTAGTACCCTTGGCACCAACATGTCGCACTCATCACGTGTCCTATTTATGTGAGCACTGCCGAATACTGCCGATGAGTCGATGACCCCTATTTGTGCCGCTGGCGTTGCTTTGTGCAGTGCCCGTGCTGCCCTTCTCATCATTATATATCTTGTGCCCATGGATCTTATTGCCGTTTCGATGATTCATGAAGCTGTCGGCAGGACTCCCCCTCTCTGTCGCGATGATAGTGAAGATGCTGATGTCTACTGGATGTGGCCATGGTTGACTCCTGTTGCTCGCCTCCTTGCCACCAGCTTATGCTCATGATATAGCCAGTAATAGTATTCCCTAGGCTTCCCTGTACTAGCAGTAACCTACCCCCCAAAACCGCGGTCTAATTCTCAAGGCCCCTGTATGATTGCCTCAAAACCCTATCCTGACTCTTAAGGCCCCTGTATGATCTCAGGACCTTCGGCTGAGACACTCTAGCATCAACTTGACCCTGAGTCGGCAGTCTTCGCAGCTCGAGGGGACGTCCCATCCGGCCTTTAGGCTCCAGCTCGCTGTTCTACGGCTTTTAGGGCTTTGGTTTTGGGGTTTAGGGTTCAGGGTTTTAGGGCTTGGAGGTTCTGGGCGGGTAGGGTTTAGGCGTGAAGGCTTTGAGAGACTCTACGTGACGGAAAATTGGTGCAAGTTTTTGCTTCGGGGTTCATTCGGGGGCGTACAGCTCAGGTTAGGGTAGGGGTAGAAAGGCCTTAGCTTCAGGCAGAATGGGCTAGAGCAGTATCAGCTTTATAGGACCGGGGCTAGGAGACATCGAGTCGTCCAGCCAAGAAGGATCAATTCTGCACGAGTCGTGGATCTGCAATGCACGGGGGACCCGCAGATGGAACAACGGATTGGGTCCATCTTAATCCATGAAATCAGACCCGCAGCTAGAGACGAACATGACGCAAACATTGGGTATGACGACGCATTGCGGTTGCCAAAACTCAAGAATATGGATGGATGCAATGACGACAAGAATGGGGCTTTACTGGAGAACACTGCGAAGGCATCTGATAAGAGACCGGCCGCCTAAACTGTGAGGGCTTCTCGCAGTTCTGGTAAGAGGCGCCTAAACCACCCACTAAGGCTGACAGTCCATTGCTCTTGTCCGACATGCGTATGCAGTTCTCCCAAAGCCATCTTCTGATTGAAGGGCGGCGTGGACACTCGAAGACTTCCGTCTTCTGGCTGTTGAGGTTCTTCCCATGATTGCAGGCGGTTCTAGATTCCTGAACTAGAGCTTTGTCAGAGTGTCCCTCGAAGGCGTTCTATACCGTTGAAGTAGCTGAGTTGAGTCCACTTCTGCTTTCCGGACAGCTCGCATCATAGAGGTCTGAAGACATCGTGGAAACAAATGCGGAGCCCATGTAGTCTGGGGCTGTAGATGCACTGCAGAAACTATAGGTTGCATTTGGGCTTGTGGCTTTCGGAACAATCCAGCCAAGCCACACTTTGGGAGGACTGCACCCCATTCTCCTCGGGGGCTAAGTCTGCATCGGCAACCAGCCCTGAAAGCATATGAATGAGTCTGGGACAACCCAGGGATGTCTGACTTTGGGTGAGCTCGCTTTCAACAAATGCTCAATCCTACTCCGAAGCCCAACCAAACCCAGCAGTCCTCGCCATTGTCCTCACCATCTGAGCCCTGGTGCATCCAAGAATTTCCGACGCGACGAGTTCTATCTTCGGGCTTTAAGCGCATCTGGTTTGGGCTTCAGGTTTGAAGAAAGAACAAAATCTTGAGGCTGAGATAAGATATCCCCAAATCCCGAAGCCGTGAGCCTAGGCCCAAACCCCGAACCCTGATCCCAAGCCCAAAATGCAAAACCTGAAACCCGACCCCAACGAATGCGGAAGTTCACGACTTCTCCTTTGCTATTGCAACAATGTCAGCAAAGTCTCAGCTTTCGGAGATGGAGGAACCCTGATTCGTGGACTATTGGGGCACTGGGCTCCTTGGTGTTCTGGAAACTACATCAGGAATCGTGAATCGGAACTCTCATTGAGGAATACTTCCGGAAGCTGGTCCAAAACAACACGGGAGCCTAAGAAGGAACGTAGAGCAGGGCCTAGCAAAAGCAACAGCTTGCGGCTAGTTTCCATGTGAATGAGCCTTGCGGACCTTTTGTGCTTCTACTGTAGAGGCTACAGCATCTCAACCTCCGACTCACAAATCTACATGATATACGGCTCTTTCGAGTTTAGGCGGCTTTACCTTCTAGCCACAACCTGACAATGGTCATAAAAGCTTTTAAAGGGAACGTACCTTATATTATAGCCAGAACCCGACAATGATCATAAGGGCTTTTGCTTGAGGCACGCGCCTCGGGCACTCGGGATGGAAGAGGCAGATAAAGGCCCTGGCGGCTGTTCTCCCGCGAGAACACGGGTCCCTGGAGGATAGGGGCATCAGAAAGTCTTGCGGTTTAAATAAGAGGGTCATAGACCCCGTCGGCTGGAATTCTCATATGTGTGTACAAACAAAGGTGGGTACATACACAGGCAGACAGACCGAAGACTGTCAGTCAGTCAGTCAGTCAGTCAGTCAGTCAGGCAGGCAGGCAGGCAGTCAGTCAGTCAGTCAGTCAGCGAGCTACTAGTAGCTATGTGTCTCCATGCATGTGTATGTGCAAAAAATATATACATTGTATTATGTGAAATATTATATATATATATATATATATATATATATGTATACACATATGTGTGTGTGTGTACATGTATGTGTACGTATGTTTTCTGCTGGAGCAGATTTCGCATTGGACTAGGTTGTGTCATATTATGTTATTCTATATGATATCGTAGTGGAGTTAGTATGTTGTTCTATACTGTACTGTTGTGTGTGTGAGATATGTACTGTCATATTACAATATGATACTGTGCTCTATGATGTTGTTTTATATGACATGGAATACATACATACATACATACATACATACATCCATGCATGCATGCATGCATGCATGCATACAAACTATCATACAAACATACATACATGCATAGATGCATGTCTCCATCACACTGCAAGGGACAAGCCTGGCTCCAGGACACCATGGGCTGACAGCGACGCCGCTCCGCCTTCTGGCAGAATGGCTTTTGGCACAGGAAGGTTCAGCTTCTCGGGCTTTGTCACTGAATGGATTTGGGGCTTCTGGTCTTGGACTTTGGGTTCAGCAACGAGGCTGGGTGGCACACACAGACAGACAAGCAGGCAGACAGGCAAGTAGACAGACAGACAGGCAGACATCACCACAACTTCCAAACACACACATAAGCATACAGATGTCCCCACGGGCACGTGTATATCTCTGCATGCACACGTACCAGCATACAGTAAACTTCCATGCCACTGCCACGTGTAAAAGAGTCCGTGTACATACGACGCACGCACTTACGTACAGACTACGTACATGTGTGAACGCGAATATACAGCGTGCACATCCGTACACGTGAAACTCGTTCTCAAAGTCCAAGACCAGCTGGCATTCATTCGCTATGCATATTCATGTTGGCTGCAAATTCATGTTAGCGCGTGCTTGCACATGGTATGTTCATGCCTGCTCCTGGAAGCCGGAAGAGAGGCAAAGAGTTGGTGGCATGCGGGTTTGAGGAGTCGGAAAGAGCATTGCGAAGTCGAAAACGGTGTGCTTTTCGAGCTGGGAGTTTCGTCGCAGCACCGAAACTCACGACGAATTCATGGCCCAGTGATGGAGGACCGGTTGAGTTTGCGTCTGCAAGTATTCTCATGTCAAGTCCTCTGAGCTCCGCCTACTGCAAAGGCTTAGGGTTTAGGGCTTTAGGGCTTAGGACCACCCTGCTGATGCCCAACGCCACTCCTCGGACTAGGGCACCTTCAACCTGCGGAAATTACAGCCCCAACCGTGGCTCAGGCAATGAGTTACTGTTATAATTATGCTCACACCCGGCGCAGATGGCCTGGCTGGAACTGTTCCTTGGTTGGCTCTGGGCTTCGCAGGGACGTCCAAGGCATGCGAGGGCGCAAATTGAGAAGTGTGCATGTAGACGATCCCTGAATCGCCAAATTCCTCAACCCTACAGCTCTCAACCTAGAGTCGTTATCGTGGGTTTGTGGCATCTCAATCCCGAGCCCTAGCTAGAGGCTCTGTGCCACGTGAAAAATCTCAAAGTCTGACGTGGTGCCCAAAAATGGTTGCTATTGCAATAGTGAGATTGCGTACCAGAATGTGCTGGACACGATCATGATTTCGGCTACTATTCAAAGTATCAAACAATCGTTGCAATAATTTGGCACTGTTACGGCAATTGCGAGCGTGCTAAATGCTGCTTAACCCTAAACTCAACCCCCTAACCCCAAACCCCTAAACCCTAGACGTCTAGACCCCTGGACTCAACCCCTAAATTAAACCCAAACCCTAAACCTTTGTATATGGACCTGTACTCGGTCTCGACTTCCACCAGATCCAAGGCAAGCTGGGTTTTGGGGGGCGCGGGGGGGGCGGGTAATCACGAACCCTGAGGGAATAAGATTGGCAATGATTCCGGGTTCTATGCTAGACCACAAAGGTCAAGGCAAGAACCACCATGGAGTGTTATGATTGTTGTATAATAACGTATCCTGAAAAAAACCTATTCTCATTGTGAAGGCCCACAACACTAAACCCCTAGAGCAACCCCTTAAAGGAACCCTATACCATAATTGGGATCTATAGTAAATAATATGGTTTCCTTATTATGGTAACATAAATTAAACCCCGGAACAAGAACCCAGCAAACGCTACACCCTGAACCCTAAACCCAAAGGACACTTAAAGGCTCATGGGACTTAGTAAGTAAGGTTATAAGTAGGTTATAATTGGGATAACCCCACTCAGGGGACTTGTAACCCCAATTATAACCTACTTACTAAGTCCCATGATCCTCTAAGCAGGGGCGAGAGTCAATGAAAAATCGACTCTGGCTCCCATCGACGCGCTCTTCCTTGGTCACAGTGGGGCAGGGGTTTAGGGTTGGGCGGTTTAGGGTTTGGGGTTGCAGGTCTAGGGTGTGGGGTTTGGGGTTTAGGGTTGAGGGCTGAAAGGGTTTATGCATTTTTGGTGGGCTTGGGTGATATGTTCTGTAGTAGAACAGCCCTAAGGAACAGTATTGGTAGTTGGTAGTTAGTGTCTCATCAACTTCTGGGATTGGGTCTTACATAAGGTAGATTCGATAGTAATTCTTCGAACCTTTTGCCTTCCTCAAGGACAGAACACGGAGGAGACGTCCAGACTGGACATCAGCTTCGCTTATGGAAACCCTTACACAAACCCTTATAGGAAACCTTACAGGGACGCTTATAGGAACCCTGAAAGCAAGCCTTAAAGGAGCCCTTATAGGAGCCCGTATAGAAATCCTTCCTTATAGGAACCCTATAGGAACCCTTAAAGGGACCTTTAAACCCCCGAGAGCCCTCTGATCCGATCCGCTGAGTGCAGGTCTGCATGACCAGCCGATGGGAGAGCATCTGACCAGGGCTTGAGGCTTCTTGTGTTAAAAAAAAGAAAGGGCTTGAGGCTTCTTGTGTTAAAAAAAAGAAAGGGCTTTAGGCTTCTTTTGTTTAAAAAAAGACTGGGCTTTAGGCTTCTTTTGTTAAAAAAAAGAAAGGGCTTTAGGCTTCGGGCGTTAGGGTTCAGGGTTGGAAGTTTAGTGCGATAAGGGGCCTCAAGGCTTAGGATGGCTTGGGGCGTTAGGGTTAGGGCTTAGGGTTTTAGGGTTTAGGCTTTTTCTGAGGTTTAGGGTTTAGAAGTGGGTTTTATGTTTAGGGTTTCGGGTTGGGAATTCAGGGCACGAGGGCCTCGAGGGTAGGGACAACAACAGAGATCCGAAGAAGGCCCCGAAGCGCCTCTTCGAATGGGCGGGAATCCTCTACTATAGGGGCCTTCATAATTAGAATAAGACTGTGGGGTATTTTATACGATAATCTACTTATGATAAGGAACCCCACAAAAGTATAGGTAATTATTAAGGCCCCTATATTGCACTGACATGGCGCTTCGTTGTAGGTATCTATGTCACGCCTTTCTTGTTGCTTGATTCACCGACATGGGATGACAAAGCCGGCCGGATTCGGCGGTTTTGGCTTAGGCTTAGGCTCCGGTTTTCTCGAATATCAGCACGCAAAGAGCCAAGTACACCTTTGCAAAAAGCTGGCCCCGAAAACAAATAGTTGATCCAAGCAATCGAAGGTCTAATGAATAAACCTGCGCGAGCATAATATCTAAATCCTTCAAAGGCCACATGCAGCCGCCACCAATGCACCTCGCGCGCAGAGCGCGGCGCATCGCGCGCACTTTCGGCACCGTCGTGACCGTGAGCACGCAGCGCTGCTGCGGCGGCAGATGCAGCTGCCTTCGGGTGGCTCTGGGTTTGAAGCCTTATCGGATGTGGGCCCCACACTTCAAGGGTTCGGTCTTGTAAGTTATCAAGGAACCCTGCGGAAAAAAGGGCTGAGACAGGCCCTAAACCCTGAACCCCTACACCCCTAAACCCTTAAACCCTAAACCCCCAAACCCCTAAACCCTAAACCCTAAACCGGTAAAGGTCCTGGGCTTTCAGGGGCCTAGGGCGAACTTCGGACCCTACAGGCTCTACAGGGCAGTAGTGGTAGTAGTAGTAGTAGTAGTAGTAGTAGCAGCAGCAGCAGCATGTAGTAGCAGTACATCGTCGTCGCCGTCGTCGCCGTCGTCGTAGCAGTGGCAGCAGCAGCAGCAGTAGCAGTAGCAGTAAGCAGTGAGCAGTAAGCAGTAGGCAGTAAGCACTAAGCAGTAAGCAGTAAGCAGTAGCCAGTAGCAGTAGCAGCAGTAGCAGTAGTAGTAGTAGTAGCAGCAGCAGTAGTAGTAGTAGTAGTACTAGTTGTAGCAGGAGTAGTCGACGACATCGTCGTTGTAGAGGTAGTGGTAGTGGCAGCGCTAGCGGTAGCGGGCAGCGGTATCAGCCGCGGTAGCCGCAGAGAGCCCGGCAGCCTGCGCTGCCGCGATACTAGATGCCCGCATCGGCTCAGCCGTTGCCCCAACGCACCATGGCTAGGGGACAGATGGCGGACTCATCGGAAGGTTTGAGGGTTAAGCTAAGTCTTTAGGGGTTAGGCTTCAAGAGGCTCAGGGTGGCTTTACGAAAGCCCAAAGGCAAACTGCAACCGCTTTGGGGGCTTTGCGGCTATTGGCAGCCCTTTTGATTTTGGCTCGAGCAGCAGTGGGTGTAAGGATGGTGGAAAGGTCTAATGCCAGCTCTGAGGAACATGTTGGCTTGCGAAAGAGCCTGAAGCATCTGTCTCTGTGGTTTTGCTGGGCCCTCTTGTCCATGTTTCATCCTTGATCCTGCAGCAAAAAGTGTCGGAATCCCAACGACCTTACAAGGAATTTCCCGAAACTTCCAGAGGTTCCACGAAACCCTATCATCCGATTCCGACCCTGTCGTCACTGCAACTTCTGCACCTTGAGCTTGGCACTGGACCTTACAGACTAAACCCAATGCTGCCAGCAAAGGTAGATTGTGTTGATAGAGGTCATAAGACGCCTGCTCAAGGGGCAGCCACAACCATCAAAATGCTCACTCGGAAGTTCTACTAACCGAGGCATCATTCGAGGTTCGCGTGGTATAGTCATGCCGGATCCATCCAAGCCCTAAACCCTGCATCCTTTCAGGGTTCCTCTAAGGGTTCGTTTAAGGGATCTATAGGGGTTAGCCCTAAACCCCAATGGAATGCAGCCGTCCTTCAAAGGATTGAGCCTCGTACCGGGCGGCGCGCGCCGCCGCCTCAGAGCTGCTTGTGCGGTTCTGGGTTTAGGGTTTAGGGTTTAGGCGCTGTTCTGGGGCTTCCAACTCCATAAACCCTGCGCTTCTGGAGCCCATACCCTAAACCCCCAAACCCCTGAAGCCCTCACCGCTAATCCATCGACCCGGCGTCCGATTCAAGGCTCCAGGGGGTTCAGGGGCTCTGTGCTTTTTGTTTAATGTGTTTTCTGATTCTTTTCTGTGAAGGGCTTCTTTTAAGGGCCCTCGGGCTCAGAGTTTCGGGCTTACATTATTAAGGGTTCATGGGCTTAGTCTTCAGGGTTTAAATTAGGGTTCTAGGGTTCAGGGGGTCTGAGGTTTTTAGAGCTTTAAGGTTCAGGGTTTGAGATAGGGCTTCAAGCTCATAGGCGTTTTCTGAGTTGGGTTGACTCATCCTTGTTACGCCTGCCGACAGCCGGGCTCCCAACTAGGAGGTGGTGATGCTATTAGCATCCACCAAGTACCGTCGTCAGCACTTAGGGTTTCACCAGCCTTTGGGAGGAGCCATAATCGAACTTCACGGAGATTCTAAGACTGCTGTTCTCCGTTTCGGATATTGTGAACCCTACCCAGCCTACTTGGGTCCAAGCCGCCCAACATGGGGGCCGTAATGCTACAGTAGAGTATAACTTCATTAGGGGGCCAATCCACATCGGTTTATAAAGCCCGAAAACCCCAAACTCCAAAGTCCGAACCCGCTACCCTGGTCAAACCTACATCCTAACCCTAAACCCTAAACCCTAAACCCTAAACCTGGCTTCGGGGATATCGTCATGCTGCCTTGTAAAGCAAGTTTCATGGTTAAGTGGCAATGGGCCTTATAACAATAGATTCCTGTATAATTGTCAATTGTCATAAGCAGCCTTAAGGAATAGACCCATTAACTCTTTAGGCCCCTATATTAAGTCTAGCTCTCTCGGGAGCTTTGGTACAAGTCACGCTTGGCCGGGCTTCGTCGTCTTTGCCTCTTCGAAGCCTGGGTGCAAGTTACCATAACTTGGATATAGCGGCTATTGTACTGGCTTGAGAAGAGAACGCTTGTAATATCGGATGTTTGTAGAGCTTTTATTGGGGGGTTCCATAGAAGTGTTTCCAAAAACTACTCACATGCTCAGGAACCTGATCTGAGGCAGTTGCAAAGGATGCTTTTCGGGCTTTACAGCGCTTTCAGGAAGTTTGCACAATCATAGAAGAATACCATGAGACGACGAGCCATCGTACCTTCCCTAACGACACTGAGCTGGTGCCTATGGGACCCCTAAACCCCAAACCTTACCGGGGCTCCGGCCCGTCGAATCGGCTGCAATCGTTAGCTCCTCGGTCCTTCAATGAGGGCTCAACAGGCTTAAGGCTTATTGGCGTACTCTAGGGGCCTTAATAATTAGAATAGGGTCTTGGGGGCCCATTCTACTATAGTTATCAGTTATAGTGCTCCCAACGTTTATTTTCTTAGCGCTGGCTTCAACTTCGGGGTTTACGGTGTCGGATTTGTGGATTTACGCTTATGCCTTCAGGTTTGGGGTTTTTGGGGCTTAGGATTTTTGAGCTTTGGGTTGTGGGGGCTCGGAGTTTCGTCACAATCAGGGAGGCCGGGAGCTCCTGACCTTTAAACCCAATGATCACACAAGGACTCAAAGAGCTGACTACACAAGATATCTGAAGGTAATCACTGTGAAGGCACACTATATAGTAGGTCCGCTATAAATTCTAGCGGACACTGCACTCTACGAAACTGTGGTTACTGTGCTATACTGTACTCTTTTGCAATGCACTGCATCACACGTGTAGGTTACACTGGATGACACTACACTGGGTGATAGCCTGCGATCGTGTACATAACGTCTTCTGGCAAAGTAGACTATTTTGCAGGAGGCGCAGTCTACTGCAGCATGTTTCACTTTCTTGGCCTGTGACCCTGTGGGAAGTCATGTAGAAGCATGCTCCCATACAATGTGTTGATGCGTGTTGTACTTGCAGATGTACAGCACGCATTGGCGAGACACGTTCCTGCCAAAGACGGTATGCTATGGCACAGTCTAGCATAGTCGAGCGTACCCTTGCAACATCTACTTGGTATACTCTAGCTGAGTTTGGGGGGTTAGGATGGCATTCAAGCTGTATTGCGTGCTGCTGCCCTAGTGTACCAGCATCCACATGCTAGCACACAGAAAATCTTATGCGTAAGGAAATATCTACTACAGAACGCATTTCATAGTCGACGAGCCTATGCTACACGAAGTGGTCTGCATTACACTGCCCTATATTCCTTACGGTGCACTTTAACATGCTAACTTGCTTTGGTATGCTATAGTGTATTATTGTATGGGGCTTTTCTGGTCGANAGTGGTCTGCATTACACTGCCCTATATTCCTTACGGTGCACTTTAACATGCTAACTTGCTTTGGTATGCTATAGTGTATTATTGTATGGGGCTTTTCTGGTCGAAGATCAAACTCTTTCAGTTGAATGCATTAGCTCTAGCCCCTAGACCTGCTGCTTCGAGCTTACATAGGCGAGTTGCTCGAAGAGTACACATCGACCGGTGAAGTCATTACACAAAGACGGAAAAAACTACGTGCAAGCAAGAAACAACGCATGACAGACAAACCAACAGAAAGAACAGGCGACAGGCAAAAAAAAATGCAAATCTTAGTACCCTGTGCTGCCATATTCATAGTTCTCTTGTTGCTTCGCTTCTTCATGTCGGGACTACTGGAAATCGCATTGCCACACACAGGGCATTGAGATTTGACTGTCTTGTATTCCTCTACTTTCTCCATTTTGTTGCCCTATTTTCCTGCGTTCTTTTGATACTCGATTCTTCTCTATTCTTGTTGCATGCTTTCTTTTCTGCCCCTTCGTTGTGCTCTTCATTCAGCCTTTGCATCGTGCAATGCTCCTAATGTTCCTCATGTTTCTTGTCTCTGTGCTTTTCTATCTCCAAAACCTTGGCTTGCATCACGACGCACCGCTTCCTTTTGCAGTAGTTGTTCGGTTCGCCAGCTTTGGGCTTCATGCGGTTGGCAGCCAAGCAAGCAGTTGGGCGAGACCACCAAGCAGCTTTCTGGCTCTTGCCCTTGTGATGGCAACAGCTGAGATGGTTGCTGAGGCTTTGATGCTCTCAATGTTTGGTAGGAGGACAACACCTTTGACACCAGTGACGTGCAAGTCATCACGCACACTTTCGTTCATCAAGACCTCGTCCATTTTCTGAATCTTCTTCTGCGCCTTCGACATGTCGCTAGTGCCACCCACATCAACCAGGTACAAAGCGCCATCATTATCCTTGAAGAACATGTCGGCACACGGATGGTTCCCCTTAACATAGTAAAGAGTGGCAGTCTGCATCTCCGCAACTTTGGCAGAGTCGAGGCTCCTGTTCTCCTGGAAGATGTAGCCGGGCTGAACGTTTTTGCACTGAAAAGGAACCACCATCTGGCCAAATTGGATTTCCTCAAACTTGTTCGACCTGCAAGCAGTCGTCCACAAATAAGCATGCTCCAAGACTTTCCCAGCTGTGACTTGGGCCG
>BGNK01003572.1:4435-49435 GCA_003297005.1 Symbiodinium sp. clade A Y106
CTGCGCTCAAAAAACAGTCTAAGGACAACCCAGTCCAGGTCTCCACTGTTGCAAAGGACTTGGGAGTGGCCAACGCGGCTGGGCGGGCCCGCCGCACGCAAACCCAGGCCAAACGCCTCCGAAAAGGGGCTGCCAGGGGGCAGAAGCTGCACTCCCTCAGGGTTCTCCGGACCTCGCACAGAGTCCGTGTTTCCAAAATGGGGAGTCTTTCCGCCGCCATCTGGGGCCATCAAGGTCTGGGTCTTAGCCCCAAGCAACTTCGCGGGCCTCGCACCCAAGCCGCCCTTGCTGGCAGGAAGCAGAAGCTAGGCAGCGCAGACATTGTTTTCTCTATTGGCGAGGGAAACTGCTGCGACCCTCTGCGAACTGTTGTTCTTCAGCACTGGCGCACCCTTCACCGGCTTTTCTTTGCGCAAGGTTTCCCTGACAAGTATCTCCGCNCTTCACGCCCCAACCTCATCCTCAGCCTAAGGGCTGTGTGGCAAGGGGCCTTTTACACCACTGCTAAAGGTGCCAAGCGACAGTGCCCTTTGTGCAGGTGTGATGCTGACCTTCGACACCGGGAGCAAGAATGCTCGAAAATACATAAAATCCAAAGGGGGAGCCGTTAGCCAGATGCGCGAAAACATAACAAATCCAGGGGCGGAGCCGCTAGCAAGATGCTCGAGAATAACGAAAATCAAGAGGGGAAATTATTAGCAAGATGCTCGAAACCACACAATATCCAGAAGGGGAGACGTCATCAAAATAATCGAAAATACATAAAATGAATAAGGGGGAGCCGTCAACAAGATATTTTGAAAATTTTCAATATCAAGAAAAGGAGCTTTTAGCCAAAATACTGGAAAATATACAAAATAAAGAGAGAGAGAGAGAGCTCGTTAGCAAGATGCCCGAAATCGCACAAAAATCAGAGAGAGAGAGAGAGCCCGCACAAAAATTATAAAGACACCGATAACAAGATTCCAAAATCAATAGAGAGATATTCGTAAGATATTCGAAAATACCCAAAAATACAAAGGGAGAGCCATTAACAAAATATTCGAAAATATCAATTTATCAATTTTCTATATCTACAATTTCCATTCCTTAATATTGAAATATTTCTAGAAATTATTTCTTCAATAATCAAAATCATTAAATTTGAAAATTTCTAGTAGATAGTACCTGAAACCAATATATGAATCTAGAAACTTCGATTCTATAATCAATTTCCGAATCGATAAATTAGTTGCATATTATTTTAGCGTATTTGTTTCTGGGATTGGTTTTAATTTAGTTGTTGGTCAAACATATTTGAATTTTATATGATGATTCTTTATGGATAGTTAATATCTATGACTTCGTCCTTGGTAGATTGGCCTGAAAGCCAGCACCAATACAAAGCATCAATCGCGTGAACAAAAAGCAGGAACCGAACGTGTTCGCGCAATCCACACTTTTGTAAGCACGAAGCAATAGTGGTTCTGGCGATCTGCTTGTAGAGAACCACCAGGAAAAATTCCAGTTTATTTATGCACGAAGAGTCCTGTGCTGCAATTGTCCCAGCTGTCACACATGGCTGCACCTTAGGCGAGGTCGACGGCTCCGACAAGCGCGCGGGCTGGCACTGCACGGAGACAAACACCCTGGTGGAAGGAGCTCTTACCTGGGCCGCAACCCTCAATCATTGCTGTCAGAAGTATTCAGGGAAAGGGGTATGTGTCACAAACCCTCACACCCTTAAACCTGAAATGTAGGGTCCGAAACCCGCAGCCCTGAA
Source organism: Symbiodinium sp. clade A Y106 (assembly GCA_003297005.1). Lineage (NCBI taxonomy): Eukaryota > Dinophyceae > Suessiales > Symbiodiniaceae > Symbiodinium > Symbiodinium sp. clade A. The sequence goes on from BGNK01003572.1 coordinate 6,198, forward strand.
ACCGTAAAGCCAAGTTTTTCTTCCCACGACCTGTCTCGACCTCCCCAGACATGGGATGGAATCGAGTATGATAAATGTTAGCTATTGGGCAGCTTGGTGAGCCAAGTACAAGGCGGGAGTCTGTAATAATACCCTAAACCCCAAACCCTGAAGAGAAATCAATGGAAATTGCTTGTCTTTGTTTGTAACCACAGCCCGTGGCCCAGCCCGGCCCTTCACCGCAAAGCCAAAATAAAAAAAACGTTGCAAAAGAACATTTTTCTCTGAATTTTTGCGTCGGCCACTTCCTGAGCGGTTTCTTAGATGTCGGCCGACTTTACGCTTCAGGTTAATCAACAGAACAAGCAATTTCGATAAGCCAAAAACAAAAGCCCTCCACCAACCCAGCCCCACTTAACCCCAGCCCACGCCCACCCCCAACCCAGCCCAGCCCAGCTCAGCAGCCCAGCCAGCCGAGCATCCAACTCTGTAGCCTACCCCCCAGCCCCAGCTCAGCCCCCCCCCTCGGCCAGAGCCCAGCCCATGGCCCATCAACACCAAGTTTGGATAAACCCCAAAGTCCGACCGAACTCAAACCCTAAACCTAAACCCTAAACCCTAATGGATAAACCCCAAAGTCCGACCGAACTCAAAACCAGCCGGAAAGGCCTGAAGGGCTATCAGGTTTTATGGTCTCTGAAACCCTAAACCGTACGGTTTAGGGTTTAGGGCTTAGGGTGTAAACCCTGAATTTGGGTTTGGGTTTAAGACCTTGACCTTGAGGAATCTGTCCGAAGATCTTTGGCTTGGGCTCGCAGCGATTCTTACGCTACCTGTGTAGAGCGATACGATCTTTTATTTCAAAGCAAGGGTTCAGAGGAGTTGTGGGGGCGCAGCTTTCTGGGTCCTGCAATCCTTGAGGCGTTTGCGGCCAGGACCGCGAGATTGAGGAAGTTGCGCTGGAAGTTACAGATGTTCATGATTTACAGCGGCAATTGAGCTGTGCTGCGTCTGTCGCTGCTGCTCACAGTGCTGGTACCACCCTAAATCCCTAAACCCCTGCTATAGGGGCCTTAATGATTACCTATACTATGCTGGGGGTTCCTTATTATAATTATGGTATAATGGGCCCCAAAACTCTAATTATTAAGGCCCCCCATTTGGAACCACTAACCCCTAAACCCAAAAACCAATCGTGCTGTAGTTGCGCTGTTGCTGCAGTTGCAGGTGGTCGTGTTGCTGGCTACTGTAGCTGCTCAGTTTTGGGGGTTGTCGGGTTTAGGGCCAGGGTTTAGGGTTCCTGCAAGGGCACCTTTCAGGCTTCCTTCAAGGGCCTATGCTACGGACTAAGCCGCAGAAACTCTGTAAACCTTTGAAATGACGCTGAGCCCAGCACTCGACATCCATGACCAGCATCTGGGAGATGACGTTCACGACCTTCGCAGCCAGCATGTAAGAGGGAACGGAAACCGGAAGCTTTATAATCGGGCTTACCCTGTGGCCTCGAAAACCTAACTTTTAAGGTTCCTTCCCATGGCTTTGTTACATAAATCCTCAAACAGGGTAGGCCGTGTGAGCTACAGGTAAGGTTTTAAGCGTTTCGGGATACTGCTCTAAACTGTAAACCCCTAAACCCAAACTTCTCAAGGCCCGCCTCTGCATCGTCGGAGGTCAAAGCCTCTGCGGATTTCCGCGCCAGCTGCCGAGACAGGACGTCCTACAGAGCCAGGTCTAGCACGGGTTCAGGGCTTCAGGAGTTTAGAGCTTTAGGGTTTAGTGATCAGGGATTCGGGGTGTCAGGAGATTTGGGGGGTCAAAGGAGCTTGAGGATTTTGGGGGGTATAGGGGTGTAGAGACTCCAAAATTCAGGACTTATAAGAGGAGATCAGAATAAGAAGCCCTACGAAGGTAGGTTATTTGGGCTCAGGGTTTAGGCTTTAGGGCTTTGAAGCCAAAGCTCTAGCATAGAGATATGCGCCCTTGCAAAGGAGTGCTGGGCTCGCTACACAACAAAAGAAGGTTGTGGCGCATTAACCTTGAATATCTGATCCCGAAACCTCAAGACCCTAAAGCCCCACACCCCAAACCTCTAAACACCGACCTACACCTCTAGAACCTAAATCTCTGAACCCCAAACCCCTAAAAACGATCCCTGAAACCGCCTTAAACCCTAGATAGTCTACAAAACACATATGAAGTGTGCGCAACACCTCATAATGAGCTGATACAACCGCACAACCCGACCGAGACCCTACCTATAGTTTCCATCGTAGTTCCTTTTTTTGGTTAACCAAAATCTCTATTATAGGATCCTAACCACAAAACTGGTGAACCAAAAAAAGGAACTACAATGGAGACTCCAAGACTCTAGGTATTCCAACCCGGAAACAACCTAACACCCACCAACAGAACCTTACAACACCATAGTTTAGAATAGGCTTCTGCGGAGTATTACGGTGCGATTTCTACAAGGAGCCCGAAAGAAGGTTGGCAATTACTTTCACGCTTTAAACCCCTAAACCGTAGGCCCCTAAATCCCTAAACCTGATACCCCAAGAAGGCTGTCCTGCAGGCGCCGGCGCATTCCCAGCAACATCGAGGCGTCCTGGGCGGCGGCCTCTGATCTCACGGAATGCTTCCTAAAAGATCCTAAGTACCTATAAGGGTCGCATAAGGGTTCCTTTAAGGGGCTCCCCCAAGAGGTTCCTTTGAGTTATGGGGGATACTTAGCTACCCAAATCCTGTATTTGTGATTCCTACTAGAGAAACCCTTTCTACTACAACGCCCGTAGGGCTTGTTGTGTGGACAGGGGTAGGGAGCGTAACTTAGCTACCCATGAAACATGTGTGTGTATGTATGTATGTATGTATGCATTATGGTGGATGTCCTCCCTGGACCTGTCTGTCTCAAGCTATCATCGATCTTAGGGAACATGAACTGTGAGCAGGTGTACCGAGGGGCTGAGCAGGTAACCGGTAAGCTCTGGGGCCTTATAAAACCCTACCATAACTTAAACGTTTAAACTGAATGAGAACAGAAATCTCATGTGGACCAAAACGGGAAAAGCTTGCTTGATTTTGATTTTCAGTACAAATACAAACTGTGAAAACATGGCCAGGATACTCAGCCACTAAGTGTATATATATATATGTATATATATATATAAACATACAACCCCCCCTTCGCCTCTCCGTCCATCTGTCCAGCTAACCAATTGTTGCGGGTACAGGCTTGTACAGTTTCAAGGGAATCCTGGCACAGATGGATAAACCCAGACATCAGAATTTGAATTGCACATGGGTACGTTATTGATGATACATACATACGTAGCTACAAACAATACATATACATGTACATGTACATACATATACGTCTGTATTTACATACATCTACATCTTCATCTAGATACACAAGAACATATACATATACACGAAAGCATATACGTATACATATACATATACGCAAACACATAAACAGACATATATATATATATATACATATGCAGATACTTATGCATATATACATATATACAGATATATATATATATATATATGTATATATATAAACGAACAGACACGTAAATGGATTCAGAAACAGGAATATGCATAGAGATATGCAGTTACACAAACAAACAATAAACACACACACACACAGCAATTCGATAAACAACTGAATACGTTAAATATATTTTCCAAAACAATAAGCAATAAATATATATATATATATGTATATACACATATTCGTCTGTGTACTTGCATCTATACATAAACGTGTTTGTTAATCTGCCCTCCTCCCAGCCCGGCATGACTTCTCCTTCTCCTCCTCGTGGTCTCGACTTTTTGCCCTGAACCGTAGATCGTAAATCCTAAACTTGGATAAAAACACGGCCTTACGCCCGAATCTGGAAACCTTAAGCTCTCCGGAAGCAAAATCCTAAATCCTAAAGACCTGGAAAGCCCGTATGAACTCCTTCCCGCACATGCGCAACGGTCACTGGTAATTTACTTACAGACATTGGACTTGAGTGTGGCGTGCAGAATTATGTCGGATGATTGAATTTTATTGGAACGAAACTCAAGGTATTGGTTCAAAGACTGCCCTTATTATGTTTAAAAAGGCGCTTAGGTAGAACCTAGCATTGGTTATTGTTCCTGCGCTTGGAGTCCCAAGAACTCACTTTAGAATGCTTCGATGGCAGTTGGTTACTTGCATGTTCCGTCTCTCCATCAAATTGTATGTATGTCTGTCTGTCTGTCCGTCCGGGCTGAAGGCTTTTCCGGCTTATAGTTCAGGTTGAATAAGTCCTCTAGAGGTCAATCGATGTTTCCATAGCTAGGGAGGCATTCGGGCCTCTTTTGCGCTTCAGGTTGTAGTTGTAGTCCTTACCCATAGGCTCCATAGTAGTTCCTTTTGGGATTACCTTATAGGATCCTAAATATGAACCACAAAAAGGAACTAATGTATATAGGGGCCTCAATAATTAGAATAGGGTTTTGGGGTCCATTATACTATAATTATAGTAAGGACCCCCGCAAAAATAGTATAAGTAATTATTAAGGGCGCTGTATTGCAATGGAGCCTATGGGCAACTATACTATAATATACCGAAAACCTCATTCTAAATATTAGAGGCCCCTATATTAAGCTACTGATACGGTTGATGGACAATATCCTGCATGACCCTAAGGACCCTAAACTATGGGAATTATGGTATATTCCTTATAATGGGTAATGCAGGATTTTGTCCATCAGCCGTAGTAGTTCCTTTTTGGGATTACCAATGGAGCCCATGGGTAGGAGTGACTGACAAAGCTACGTCAGCTGCGAGCAGCTGGAAAATCATCCGTGTGAGTCGCTTCAGATTAAGTTTTGGGTCTAGGGTTTAGGGTTTAGGGTTTAGGCCCAAAACCCAAGGAAATAAAAGTTGAAACTTACAGAATCGACTACCTTATAAGAACCCCAAAAGTGGAACAGTTGAGTTTACAGCCAATACGTTAGGGTCTAGGAGATATTTCGTCTTTGTTGTGTGATGTTCTTCTTCAGCAAGGCACCACGAGAACGGGAACTTGACAGGCCACAATCTTGTCCTGGATGGTAATGACGTCGCACCATTCTGTGTGAAGTATGTGGTCATGCCGGGGTCAAACGCGGCAACTGAGGCCTCCCGTTACATCCCACAGGGGCCAAAATCCGAAGCACCCGAACCCAGGATAAGAGGGTCCTTACACAGATAATAGGACCCCTAGTCTTCAACCCTAAATCCCCGCCAAAACAGCAGCAATTCTCGACTATTGGCCTGGCAATGTATCCAACCATCCACGCTGGCTTGTCCTGGCGGAAATCTTCCTGAAACTTGACCGGCCTTCGCCTGGCCCCCCAAATGATCCCGAATGGATACTAAAGCCCAGGGTTGGAGGGCTTGGGTTAGGGTTTAGGGTTTAGGGCCGTCAAGTTCAGGTGGGCAGCTTTTTTCCAGTAGCGTGCACCAGGGCGGAATATAGCTGAAAACCCCCGAAACCCTGAACTCTACGCCTCGAGCCCTATAAACCCTAAGCCCTGAAAGCCTAAACCCTAAACCCTGCAACCCTAAACCCTAAACCCTGAAAGCCTAAACCCTAAACCCTGCAACCCTAAACCCTAAACCCTGAAAGCCTAAACCCTAAACCCTGCAACCCTAAACCCTTTAACCTTAAACCCCCTATGCGCAGAGCCCTCAGGCCCGAGTCCTTTCAGGAAGTCCACTTGGATACGATGGCCGAGCCTGGTCAATCGACAGGTGTGTATGTATGTGTCTATGTATTGGTGTATGTGTGTCTGTATGTACATATACATTCGCCCTGTCTATATTTCTACTTTTTATTCATTCATTCATTCATTCATTCGTTCAGCTATTTACTCATTAACTTGTGTATACATGAACACATGCTACTTCATTGCATGGATACATATAAAGAAAGTCTCTCTCTCGCTCTCTCTCTCTCCCTGATACGTCGATCTCCCCCTCTCTCCCGTTCTCTCTCTCTTTCCTTCTGTAGCATATGCGGCATAAGGGTCCCGTCGCAGAAGCGAGTTCGGGGCTGTAAAAACAAGGACAAACTCTCGCTGTGAATCTGCCGTGAGCACTCCCTGACCTCCTCAACACTCCCTCTCTCTCGCGCTCTCGTGGTCTCGCTCTCTCTCTCTCTCTCTTCCTCTCTCTCTCTCTGTCTCTCTCTCTCTCTTTCTCATGTACTCTGACGAGGCGCAGGAACAAAGATTTAAGCGACACTCCGCAGCAATCGCGGCACAAGGTCTGCGACTTCTGACCCTGGCCTGGGCGACTCTTGTAGCGATGTTGAAGTTTCAGGCTTGTACTTGTTCTGTGGCATGTAAAGTGGCTTCTGTAAGAGCCTCCCAGGTTGGGGAGGGCACAAAGACTGTATACCCATAGGCTCCATAGTAGTTCCTTTTTGGGATTACCTTAACAGGATCTTAAATATGAACCCCAAAAAGGAACTACGTACTATGGAGCCTATGGGTACAGGCTTTTCTAGAAGCCGCATTCGACTCTGATGTTTTTACATGACGAGAATCCCAGGTCTCACGGGCGTGGGGTTCCGGCTTTAGGAATGTCTTTCGGGTTTTCGAGTCCCACAATGAGGGCTCTAGGTTTTGGAGGGGATTGGGGTCCGAAGTGAAGGTTGTTGGTCCCGTGTTCTTGATCTTGTAAGTTGTTTAGGGTTCAGGGTTTAGGGTTTGTCGTCTCTTAGGGAGTTGGTGGTTGGGTAGGTAGGCATTGCAGCCAACCAAACCCCACAGTTGGGAATGGCTTTTCGAACACCGGGTGCAGCAGCAACCTTCAATGCGCCAGGAAATCGCTGCTCGTCGGTCCCGTAAACGAGTAGGTACGAGGAAACCCCTTAATTAAGGAATATATCTTAAATCATATTAGGGATCCTATTATAATTTACGGTATATTCCTTATTCCCTAATTGAAGGGTTTTGGAGGCTCTGGGTACGAACTATACATTCACAGATCTCTTCCTCACCTCGTGTTTTGCTGATCGAGCAGGGATTAAGGGAGATCCAAGCGTTTATGCCAGCATGAGGTAAACCAGAAACCCTGAACCCGAAACCCCTACACCGATATCAGCTTAAAGGTCTAGAGTCTAGAGTCTAGATATGATATGCCTCGCTAATCTAATGTTTAGGGATGTTGAGGGTTCGGGTTGCGGCTGGCTGAACGAATCGCTGTTGCCAACACGATGATTCATGCCATGCCAACGAGTATCATTTTACAAATCATGTTACAAATGCATATGTTGAGTTGCTACAACAGGTCAAGCAACCACCCTCATGAACACCCCCCCTATGAAAAACACACAGCGCATTCTTCAGTGGCCTCAGTGGCCTTGATGGCAGGGTCGCATCCTTCATTGTTCTCATGAACTCGCAAGATCCACTCAAAACCCTCCCGACAACCTGAAAACAGGGACAATGAACCCTAAACCTTACATATATAATCATAGGGACCCTTAGGGGGGTAGGGGGGAGGGGGGTAGGAGACTATACTTCCTTAAATAGGCCTTATTAGGTCCTTATTATGGGCATTAAGGCCCCCTACCCCCCCTCCCCCTACCCCCCTAAGGGTCCCTATGATATAATAGCCATAAACCCCTTCACACTGGACCCGAAAACCAACAAAAACATGACCTTTGGAGCCATCTGTAGCCCGCTGTAGTATGTGATACGAGCTTGGGAGCCAGCCCAGCTTACTACTCCAAACCCTAACCCCTTAACCCATCGCAGCCCAGGAACCAGTGGCCAAAGACCGAACCTTCTCACCGAACCTGTCTGCTTGCTGGGATCAGACGGGCGGCACCCAGATGAGGGTTCTGAAAGTTCGGAATGGGCTTTGGTCTACAGTGAGGTCCATGCGATGGGGCTTCAAGCGTGTAGGGTCTGCACTTCACTTGGGTCTTTGATTGTCTGAAACCGCCGAGACATGGCCTTTGACCTGTCGCTTCTGCATTACAGGGGTTTCCTCCTCTGAACACAGGTGCTTAAAACCCTCGCCCATCAAGAACGAAATAAACAGAAATTGGGTGCATTTGTTCACCCTGAACCCCCTAAACCGTCAATTGCAGCCCCCACCAGCCACGACAAACAGAAGCCCACGGCCCGGTACCAGTTCAGCCCTGCCCCGCCCAGCCCAGCTCAGCAACCTCCCTAGCCCATTCTAAGCCCCACTATAAACCCTAAACCCATAAACCCTAAACCCTGTACACCCTAAATCCTAAAACCCTAACACTGCTATAAGCCCTAAAGCCCTAACCTTATAAACCCGATAAAACCCTAAACCCTGAACCTAAACCCTAAAACGCTTTATGCCGCCCAAATGGTCCCCACTGCGAGCCCTGCAGAAGCCTCGCAGGCCCCTGCGCCATACATGACCAGATCCAGATCTCAAAGCCCTAAGCACGTGTGCGTATGTCTTGATAGATAGATAGATAGATATACATATATGTATATATATATATATGTTATATATACATATACATGTATATTATATATATATATATATATGTATTATATTATGTGTATATATATGTATATATGTAGAAATGTACATACACACATAAAGGGGTAGATAGGTCGATAGATAGATGGATGGATAGATAGATAGACAGATAGATAGGTAGCTAGATAGAGCGATAGATAGGTAGAACAACTATCTACGACTATAACTGTAATTGTTGCTACTACCGTTAATACCCTTACTATTGTCAGTATTATTGTTCTTATTTCCACTATCGCTAATTACTACCAGAGGCCGAAAGCCGTCGGCTTTTCACCACTTCTGGGCAAAACCACAACCCTAACCCCTAAACCGTGACACACCCTAAACCCTAAACCCTAAACCCTAACCCGTAAAGCGTGACACACCCCAGAACCTCAACCCTGAAGCCCCCAACCCGCAAGTCCTAAGCCAAACTAGACCCTAAACTCTATACCTTGTCCTGTTTAGGGTTAATATAGGGGCCTAAATGATTAGAATACAGAATAGGGTTTTGACTATAATCATAATGAGGAGCCCCCAAAACAGTATTCGTAATTATTAAGCCCTCCTAGTATTTAGAACCGGGTTCATGGCCCGATTTCTGCCAGGTGGCATGAAGGCGCGATGCCGAAGAGGTCTCACCTCACGGACTTGCAGACGTTTAGGGGTTTAGGGTTCAGGGTTGCTTGGGGCTTGATATTTGAAGTTATCTAAACTAGGGTGCATGTTAAGGTCGTTTTGACTTTGTGTGCCGTACTATTTGGGGGACCTGGAAAGGGAGGGACCCAGCTTTAGACAACTACCCATACAGGGTGTTCGGGTTTAGGGTTTGACGTAATTTAGGGTTAGGATGGGCTAGGGCTTGACATACGGTTTCAGGGTTTAAGGCTAAGGGAATGCTTAGTAATACTTTTCCCTTAGAGTGTCTATATCTTCATAGTACAAGCATACCTCAACACCTCAACCGCAGAAAGCCCTGTTCTAATTATTCAGGCCCCTATATTCGGGGTTTTATGCTTGAGTGGAGGTCTTCAGGCCGGAATCGGCATCCCAGTTACAAAGCCCTAAAGACTGAAAACCCACGACCCCGAGATCCAGAACTCATATCCCTTTCAGGGCTTAGATGGGTTTAGGGCTCCTTGATTGAGAGCCGAACTCCCAAAAAAAGCCCGAAACAGGCCAGTGTCACCCTGCGTCGGGGCGGCGATGAGGGGCGCGGTGCCCAGCAACTTTTGCACTCCTGTTTCCATGCCAGGAAAACCATATGCACACACTTAGAACCTCACACCTTCGAATGCAGCCCAACTGACGGGCACTAAACCCTAAACCCCTAAATCGTCCGGCTTCGTACATGCAAAACCAAACCGTTTTTGCACCAGAGGGCTGGGTCTGAGACTTAGCCTTGCGCAGAAGCCCTAAACCCTTAACCCTACCTGCAGCCGAAAAAACTTACCCTTCTAGGGTTCCTTATTACCTAAACCCCCAAGAGTAGGTAAAATAATAAGCCCAACACCTATAAAAGGCCATTATTCTACATACTTTTGGGGCCCAGGTATGGTCTCTTCATATACCTCCTTAAAGCGGTAAGTAAGTCTTTTGGGCCGCAGGTCAACCCTAGCCCTAACAGGTTGGACCCTTGAGTTCCGCAGCGAAACTCACATGGCTTGGGTACTGCCCCCGATACAAGAAGAGTCTCCAAGAGGACTACCAGTAAGGGCGTTTTATGGGAGTTTCCGAAAATAGGGCACCCTAATATAGCACCCTAAATAGTAGGATCCGTATTATAAGGACCCCAAAATAATGTGCCCCCTAATTTTTGGAAACTGCCATATCCCTAAACCCCTACACCCTGGACCCCTAAACCCTAAACCCCTTAGCCTAAACCCCTAAACCCTAAACCCTAAATCCCTACACCCTGGCCTAAACCCTAAACCCCTAGACCCTGGACCCCTAAACCCTAAATCTCCTAAACCCTCCGAAGGCATGAGGAATAGTATGATTCAGTATGATGTATTCGTTCTTCTATACAAACGTGAGGGTTTAGGGTTTAGGGTCCGAATTCCTAAACCTTTGTCCTAAATTCTAAAGCCGGAACCCTAAGCACAACTCTGACCGTGGTCCCAGTTGTAGGTTCCCCGTTCCTTTAGGGGAGTCCCCACTTGAATTTCAGTTTCGGTTTAGCTTCGGGAGCTTAAGGTACAGTGTAGAGATCTTAGCCGTTCAACCGTTTGGCTTAAGGTTTAAAGTTTAAAGATTATGGATTAGACCCTTGGGTTCAAAAACCCTGCTCCGAAAAAGGCTTTATGGGCTCCTTTTCTCGGCTCTGCATCGACATGTAACGACTAAGGCTAAGGTTTCGGTTCACATCACGGTCTGCTTCATAGCTTTATTTACAGCGACTATCAGGGGGTACTGTTACTAAATGTGTCAACCTCTTTGCCAGACTCTGACTGCCTGAAGCCTCGAGCCCTAGGCCCCAAAAGGCTCAAGTTGGGTGTTTAGGGTTTAGGGTTTAAGCTTTAGGGTTTAGGGTTGGGTGTTTACAGCATATCGTCCTCGCGGCTGGCGAAGTTGTAGAACCCGCACTGAGGGCAAGTCCAATCCTCGTTCGCCAATTCCGGATGTAGAGTTTAGGGTTTTCGGGTTTAGGGTTTAGGGGTAGATTCAAGGGGTCCGGAATTATCCACAAGGATACCATAAAGGGCAACCATGAGGCTTACGAGAAGGGGGTTCAGGCTCGCTACAAGCATGGATTGCTGGCATCAGTACGTAGCATGCATGATACTGACACTGGGAGCCTTGTTCCTCTGTCGAAAGTTCATGGACCGTCTGCGCATCGTAGAAAATCTCCATACGACAGAAAGCCTCAAGCCTGAAGCCCTGAATCCATAAAGAATAGCCAGACTACCTTAACCTACCAAACCCTACCGTTTTGTCGGTTCTTATTATAAACCCCAATATGGAATTTATAGGGACCCGACAAAAAAGTAGGTTCTGGTGGGTTAAGGTACATGCGCAGAGCCGAACAGCACGAAATCCTGCCAGCAACCTTGACTGGGGCTCTTGACCTCCCCCTTGCCACAATCAACTTCACGAGTTGAAGGCTGAAGCCCCTAACCCCTAAACCCCTAAACTCTCAACCCTAAACCCCTAAATCCCTAAACCCTAAACCCCTCAACCCTAAACCCCTAAACCCTAAACCCCTCAACCAACCCCCTAAACCCCTAAACCCTAAACCCCTAGACTAGGCCCTAAACCCTAAACCTGACCTGAGCCTTTGATACCCCTGTCAAGATGAAAGTCCAAATTCAGTAGAGCAGGGTGTCGAGGCAGAGCATACCACTGGCAAAGCTACTTAATGTAGGGGCCTTAATGATTAGAATAGGGTTTTGGGGGTTTATTATACTATATTTATACTTATAAGGAACTGTGGGGGCCTTAATAAGTAGAATAGGGTTTGGGGGCATATTGTACTATAACAAGGAACCCACAAAATAGTATAGGTAATTAATTAACGCTCTTGTATTAAACATTGTGCTTGCTATCAGGCATTCAGACTTCTATCGACAAAAGTAAAGGCACTCAGCCTGTCAATGCCCGGAGCGGGAACTCCGAAAACCTCACGCAAATCAAAACACGGGAGCCTCATAGGTAGAATAGGGCTTTGGGGCACAGGATAATCACAAATAATGCTGTAACTATACAGAGAACACTGATAAGCCGATGCTAAACCCTAACAAAAAGAAGTCCCATTGGCGGAACTTCCTGGCCCCCACCCTGCTGTTCGAGAGGTATCCGTGGCCGAGCGTCACCAGAGGCTTCCTGCTAGCTAGGGTATAGGGTATAGGGTATAGGGCATAGGGTTTAGGGATTAGGGTACGGGGTATAGGGTCTTAGGGTTTAGGGTGGGGATATTTTTGAGGGCTTGGAGCGTGGAGCTACCTAATGCCCTGGCCTTGTACTGTAATTGGCAAGGCTTCAAGACTCTAATGTTCACTTTAGACTGACATAAGGGGTTTAGGGTATAGGGTTTTAGGGTTTAGGGTCGGGGACAAGCATGTTCCTGAAATCGATCGCTTAAGGCACAGCGGAAGTGGAATCCATGGATCTGCCATGACTGAAGCGATTCATGTGAGGGTCATGGTCTGCAAGACATGATGGAATTAACGATACCTCGCCACAGCCCGCAGAAGCAAGTACACTGGAATGCAAGTCCTCTCTTCTGCCATAAAACGGGTCAATATTCCCTCAACTTTAGACCCTTACTCCTCCGAAACCTGAAATGCAAAACCTTCAACCCGGCACCTCAAGCCCTGCACCCCTAATTAGGTTCCCCAGCAGATACCCCCTCAAATATTTACGTGAGCATGTTCCTGGTCTTCAGGTTTGACCAAAGAAGGGTAGAAGGGCCGGGTAGCTTTGCAGTTTGGGGGATCCAGAAAATCCCACAACGTCAAAGTCCCATAAACCCGATTGAACCCATAATCCAAAATAAAAAACATATGACACCCTTCCATGACCCTGGTTACACTCTCATAAATCCCTTAAACCCCTAACAACCCCTGATGAAGCACCATTAGATCCAAACCCGCCTGCGCAGCCTGGTCTGCTTGCAGAGCAAGGACGCTGGAGCTGTGGAAGCCAAGGGATGTGGCATTGCGTGCCTCAGGTTTAGGAATCAGGGCTTACTGTAAGGTGTAGGGGGGGAGCCCTTTGCTGGGTTTTGAAGTGTTCAAAAAGCTTCTTAGTGGGTTCTGTAGGCTTTACAGGGTTTCACAGGGTTTTGGGGGGCTTAGGAATTTGTCAAATGTACGCTCAAGACCGAGCCACACCGAAACCGTCATGGCAATCAGAAACTCCAGAATCTGGAGTTTGCTTCCCCTACTTCGCAGAGGTGTGTGTGTGTGTATATATATATATGCACCCATACATATATATATATACACATATGTATGTATATATATATACACATCATGTATATACACACATGCATAATATGTATATATATATACACATATATGTATGTATGTATGTACTTATGTATGTATGCATGCATGTATGCATGTATGTATGTATGTATGCATGTATGCATTTATGTATGTTTATATACATATACGCATATGCATATATATATATATGTATACATATACAATATACGTATATTTATAATATACGTATGTATTTACACAAACACATATAAATCTATTGTAAATACACGGGATATGAGTATGTATGTATCTATATATATGTACACACAGATTTATTTCTTACTTCAGTATATCTGAATAAATACAGACCCGAGTACATGGGTATGTATGCAGACAGATAAACGCAAAGTCGCACATACTTGTCAGAAACCTACAGGCACAAGTGCGGAGAGGGACATGTACATGTACTTCCTCTTTTTATGTCTCCCTTTCTGGAACAAGCTAGTATGGCAATGTTATACCATACATGGATAGGCGCATTCTCTCTTAGATGCCTATACACATTAGTCGCAAGATCTGCTCCCATGCAAGCCAGCGACGAACAGCGTGCCGTTGTCTTTCCTCAGCATGGGCTATAGTGTCTTAAGCCCAGTTCTTTTAGGCCTAAAAACCACCCCGGTGAAGCGCTAGCCTTGACGCAATGCGCATGCCCATGCTGGAACCGGTTTAGGGTCTAGGGTTGAACCTTCATCATGCAAACATACGATTGCAGCAATCAGCTACCCAAGCTTCGTTACAACCGATTGTTCGAGAAACACAACAACAACCATTCTTGCTGCCAAGTGTATGCGCTGGCATGCCGAAGATACACTTCCTGTGCCCGGTACCACGCCAACTCTTGCTCCTACCGCTACTGCTACTTCTGCTGCAGCTGCTGCCACTAGCACTATATACTGCGACAAAACTACATACTACTTTGCCTCCTCCCGCTGCTGCTGCTACTACAACTACATAGAACTCCTCAAGCTAGTCGCTCACCTTCGACTGTTAGAGCTGCTGGAAATACGATGACTGACGGTAGCTACTCGATCTACCCATGAATGGCGCCAGACCAGAAGCCCCAATACTAGGTGTGGCTTTTACAGCTTTTGAAAAATATTAGTAAATAAGATCCTCTTAAGCCCAAAAGGGGAAAATATAGAATGTCCCAAAGCCCTAGAATACCCCATACGCTGCTGAGGTCTGCAAGAGCAGTTCAGAGTTCTTGCTCTCAGGAATTCACGGGAACTAAGGAGTTTCAGATTGAAACGCTTCGTACCCCCTTACCCAGAGGCTCCATAGTAGTCCTTTTTGGCATTACAGTCTAGGATTCTAGATATGAACCCCAGAAAGGAAGTACTATGGAGCCTATGGGTAGACCCTAAACCCTATTCTACTTATTGAGGCCGCTATATTATAGAACCCTACTATCCTAGACCCCCCAACTACCCTCTATTATACCCCAAATACCCACTATTAAGGGCCATAAGGGGTCCATTAAAGGGCCCTCCTTGGGGGGTCCTGGATAGCTCCCTGTCCCTTGAAGGAACCCTTCCCTAAACCCTAAACCCTAAATAGAACCCTACTATAGTTCCCTTTAAGGAACCCTTGAGCCTACGGGTAGTTGGTTCAAGCCGCGCAAGCAGCGCATTTGGCCACAACGCGGCGCAGAGCAGCGAACGAAGAAGCTGGAATCGACGGCGATTGAACTCCTGTTTAGGGTTTAGGTTTGGGGCTTAGGGTTTAGGGTTTAGGGCTTAGAGTTTAGGGTTTAGGGTTCAGGGTTTGGGGTTTAGGGCTTAGGGTTTAGGGCCTAGAGTTCAAGGCTTAGGGTTTAGGGGCAAGAAATCCAGGATCTGGGCGACAACAGGCGACATTCCATTCCGATTTTCACCACAATCGAGTAGCTGCTATCGTAAGCCCAACAGTGATGTGTGCACGATTTGTACAGGCGTTCAACTTCCCAAGTGTGGCGCTTAAGTCCAATGTTTGCCATAGGCCCATGACGACTTCGGATCTAGCTTCTGGCTCCGGGTGCAGGTGCGTGCTCTCGCAATCTCATTATCCCTAAGGGTCCATGTACCCATATAGCATATACTTTGGGCCCAATGTACCTTAGTATAGGGAGTACTTTAAGGCCAATGTATATACTATATGAGTAATTACATGGACCCTTAGGGTATGGTCTCAAAGGACTGCCATCAGCCGATGCCTCAAATCAAGCTCCCGAGAACCCCCAACAGCCCCAGGTCGCAGCACCAAACCGTTCATGCAAGGCAGGTCCTCTTTGGCCGCCAGAATGCTGGAAAGGCAGGCAGGCATCCGCCTGAAGCTGAACTTAGTCAGACTTCTTTGGCATTTGCTGCGGCCTTTAAAGCTCAGGGGCCTGCGCTCTAGCATTCCTTTGAAGATTTCAGGGTTCGGGGCTTAGGGCCTTTCAAGTTGATCGGAGAAACTTTGGTATCTGTGTAGCTTCGAATTTCAAACCCTAAACCCCAAGCCCCCGAAACATAAGCCCCGAACTCTAAACCTAAACTCTAAGCCGCTGAATCCAGGCCTCTTCGATCCGTCGTCAGACGTCTCGGGGCTGCTGAAACCTCCACTGGGTCAAAACATGTTTTCGATTGCAGGGTCTGGGCTTTATGATTGAAGTTGGGTTGGCTCGTTCAAAACATGAAGAAGCCCTTGTGCATGAGTTACCGTAAGATGGCTCATACCGTGTGCTTCTACTACATTCCAACACTGACAACGCAACCGTTTGGTTGTTTCCAGGGCTGGATGTGAAAGGCTCCCGTATGTGACGAGGCTGATTACGATTCAAGGTTCTTGTCCCTCAAACTCTTGCCTGCCAGCAAGAAATGCTGAGCCCGAATCGGTTCCAGGCTCAGGCCCCATGTCCCTGACTCAGAGACCTCCAAGTCTGTACCCTCAACATCGAAAAGCATATGCGGGCGTAAGATTTATATACAAGCCTTCGCTCACGTAG
The DNA here is from genome assembly GCA_003297005.1 of Symbiodinium sp. clade A Y106. Taxonomy (NCBI): domain Eukaryota; class Dinophyceae; order Suessiales; family Symbiodiniaceae; genus Symbiodinium; species Symbiodinium sp. clade A. The sequence continues at coordinate 22,670 of BGNK01003572.1, forward strand.
GTTATGTGTTTGTAGCAGAAGCAACAACCTTTTCAGGTTTGTGTTGAAGGTTTTGCACAGTAATTCTCGTTAGGATCGTTCAGAAAAGATAAACTCATGGTAGCCGCTTTCAACTCATGCTATGCATCGCTGCGAAGGCCTTGCTCAACCAGAATACCCATAAGGTGCCGCCGCATGTCGGAAACCTCGAGTTGTTTGCCATTTGGGTTGGGGGGTCTGGCGTTTCGGCTACCACTGCCAGCGTTGCAACTGTGGCTACGACTGCTACAACGCAGGGTTTCCAGGCCCCAGAGGGTCCAAGTATCATTATATAGTAGGTATTTGGACCCCCCAAAATATATTATACCATTACCTGGAGCCTTTGGGTCCAACATCATACAGACACCTGTAAGCAAGGCTGCCCAGAATGGCACGAAGCGGTCGACACCCCGAAACCCCAGGTTGCCAAGGCTCATGTGTCTAGAGCCTGCGATCGAAACCCCATAGAATCTAGGTTTGAAGGAAGTATGGCTCTAATTGGCGAGTGTTCTAAGACAACAGGCTTCACGTCGACAAGCTCCCACAGCCGTGAAAATCTTAGCATCCATTGGTGTGATGCCATTTTGGGGCTCTCAGTAAACGGTTAAAACCCCAGAATACCGTTTCCTCTAGTTTGTACCTATTCAGCCATGACAAGGAGACCCTGAAACAAACCGGGCATACAGATCCTACTGGGGACTTTATTCTAACTGAGCTGACGATAAGCCAGTTGTTCGAGGCTTCGTGTACGGCCTGTTGCTCTGCACCGGCGAAGAGTCTTCTTCACACGACAATACGACACAATAGCCGTGCAATCGAAAACATAACTTTTAATTAAACATAACCCCAACCCGAGGCAATACTCCGGCTCGGCCGGATGTCTAGGTTACAGCAGCGTAAACCTTTTGGTTGTGCTTCGGTGGTGTTTTGGAGGTGTATGCTACTCTTGCCAACGCCAGGTTGCAGATTCGAATGCCTGCAAGTCCAATCCTGACATCACATCGCCGCTTGGGGGAATGAGAGCTTTCAGAGTTCAGGGATTGAAGCTTGAGGGGGTGGGGTTCAGAGTTTCGGATTTTGCGTCCATAGAGATTTCGGCTTACAGCACTGGAGCTTTCGTCTTCAAGATCAAAGTGCAAGTTAAGTGCTTGCGGCATGGGACCTGGCTTCAAGCTCGTGTAGATTTTGATGATTACTTGCTCTCTGGGAAATGGGGGCTTCGCCAGAGTAAAGTGCACCAAAAAAGAAAAGACTTTCAGAGCCTAATTACCAGCCAGCAACACGCAGCCCTCTCCCTGAATCAGGAGTAAGGCAGGGATCCTATGACGGCAGGGCCCCGAAGAGTGTGTTACGCAGTACCCCAAGCCCGAAACATAAGTCTGAATAACTAGCTGTAGTATCCGTCTCCTCCTAGGCCTAACACCATCCGTACTATCATTATTCCCATCACTTTGGTTTTCGTTAATATCTTTATCGTATCGAGAACGACGACGACTCTTCTGTATCATTCCTCTGATTGCTATGTTTTACCATTAGTGTTTGTTATTGCTTTATTGAGTTTGTTGTTGTTATTATGATTACGGTTGCTATTGTTGTTCTTGGTATTCGCTATTACCATTTTTGCACTGGTCTTGCTATAATCAGTATGACTATGACTGCCATTTTGCTACTTTCTTACTGGCATTACACTTATTTGTCACATCTATTGATACGACCTCTTTCATATCGTGCACCGAGGCGCCGTTCTCCCGGCACCAGACCCTTGCCGCCTGCGTCCGTTTCCCCAAGCGCTCCCAATGCTCAAAGAGCTTCCTCAGAGTTGTTTTTTTGAGGCCTCTTTTGAGGGCCCTAAACCCTAAACCCTAAATAAACCATAAACCCTAAACCCTAAACGGAGATGCAGGATTTATGGCTTTGGGGCTATAAAGGGCAGAGGGCGTACGGGCGATTAGTTTGAGTTACCGGGCTTTCTTTTTTTTTTAGGGTTTCAGGGGGTTTAGGGTTTAGGGCTTAGGGGTACTGGACTAGGAACTTATGACTTGAGTTGAGGGGCTGTGGGCTTGGGGTTATTGGTTTTCGGCTTTCGGGGTAAGGGTTGTTCTGAGACTTCCATAAGGGCTCGGCAAGCTTTCTAATAAGTGTTCTACCGGAGCTCGTTCAGGGGTCCATGTAACAGGCTCTAACAAGGGTTCCATAAGAGTTTGGCGCTTCGGGCGTCTGAAAGCTACAAAGCAGCAACATGCTGGTGTACGTCAGGGGTTCGGGGTTGAGTAATTGCAAGGTGTGTGTTCGATAGAGGAGCTTTCTTTATCGATTCTCATCGAAGGCTTTACTCGCATCTTTAGTTTGGAAGTCGACAGGTTCGCAGTCGCAAGGTTCCCGTCGTGTGCAGCCAGGTTCAGAATGTTCAATGATTCGGGGAGGTTGGAGCTTTTCAAAAACACTGCTTGAACGCCCTAAACAGAGCCCCAAAGTGGCGAACTCTAAAAGAAAGTGACCGTAAACAAAGCCCTAAAGCCGCGCAAGGATGTGGATGCTGAAGGCCAGGTGGGTCCAGGACTTGCGCTGCAGGGTGGAATCTCGGGTTTTACGTCTGTCAGGGTAAGCCCAGAGCTTTCCAGGTGCAGCATAAGGCTCGCAGTTTCTGCTGGTGCGGGTGCGGGACCAAATCATGAAATCATAAATCAAAAATCATATAAACCATTAAACCATAAGTCATTAAATCATAAATCATGAATCATTAAACCATTAAATCATTACCCCATAGGCCCGACTGATACTGGCTAAACCCGAAACCCCTAAACGGCCCGAAACCCTAACCCCCAAGCTCGAAGCCTGAAACCCCAGACTCTAAACTGGGTAACTGGGTTCTTGTTACGTGATTTCATCTAAGTTACCATCACAAGGAAACCATATTGTTTTCTACAGATCCCTGTCATGGGAACCTAAATTAAAGTCCTTAACCGGAACCCAGGCAACCTCCAGAAGCCAGGAGGCACCAGAACTAGTTGGTCACTCTCCAGATCGCCGGCGAGCTCCATCTTGCCGAGGGAATACCCATCCCTAAGTCCTAGGGTTTAGGCTTTAGGGTTTAGGGTAAACCCTACACCCTAAACTCTAAGCCCCTAAACCCCTAAGCACGACCCAAAGCTGCTGTAGGGTTCAGGATTCGGGTTCGGGGTGTACGGTTTAGGGTTCTTGCTTGGTTGAAGGCTTTGGTGTCTCCAGTTCGACACAACTAAGCTCAAACAGGGCCCGAAACCCGAACACCCTAAGCCCTAACGCCGCGCTCCAAAACTCCAGACAGCTAAAGCTCCAAATCCCCAACAAGCCCGAGCCCGACATGCCAAAACCCAAGAAAGCTAAAGCCCTTGAAAGCCTCAAAATCCAGTTCCAACAACCCTAAACCCTACAACCCCATTATTTGCCCTTACAGAATCCATAAAAAGAACCCTAAACCCTAAATCAGAGCCGCAGTCAAAAGCATATGGCTGGAGCCTTGCGCTGCTCCTGGGCGCCTTTTCCACTGCCTTTGCCTGCAGCGGTGACCTTCTCTGAGCTTAGGAGTTTAGGGGTTTAGAAGTTTAAAGGCTTATGGGGTTCAGGAGTTTAGGAGTTTAGGGTTTCGGGGTTTTGGGTTTAGGAGTTTAGGGCTTATCAGGACACCCCCAGTGCCCTTCTTATGGTAGTTCATCCTGGGTATTTAGGGCATATTGGGGCTAGTCGGGGAGTTTAGGGATTAGGGTTTAAGGCTTTCGGGTTGAGCCTAGGAACTAAGATTTATGGTTTCATTGTGTTAAGGCTTTAGGAGCCAGAGAGCCCAAAGTCCCCCTAAAATACGGACAACACTGACCATACCTTAAGTGCCTTGAAGAATAGGGGGCTTAACTCATTTTAATATTTACCGGGCTCTCTGGGTGGATGGATGTCATAACTTTCAGCTTTCATACCTTCGGACTCTAAATGGACTTAAACTCCACCCTCAGCCCTGTGCTGCACTCTCCGACTCTTTCGCAGCCACCGCAACGCCATTCCGGGCCTCGGTGAAGGTCTTGTCAATGATCCGCTATGCGAATCGCCCACTGAGTAATATCAAGATGTCATGGCATCCTCTGCCCACTGATCCTGGCAAAGGGCCCGCGATTGAAGATCTCCTCCGCGGACTCTTCTGCATCGTGCCACTCCTCTGAGAAACTTGTTGCAGGTGCAACTGGTCCGCTCTGGGCAGTAGCTGCGGGAGGCTCCCAAAATAGTATTGGTAATTATCTGGAGGGTTTAGGCATCAGGGACTTCCGTACAGAATAGTTCTGACCTCACGAGTAAATACATGAAGAGGACACTGCAAGACCGCAACTCCTCATCCTTCATGTACAAGCAAGTTTACGCGAGGTTTATGGCCTGACAAAGGCTTCCGCTCGAAAGCCCTAAACCCTCAATGCCCAAACCCCGAGCCCTAGCTCTGGTTCCTAAACCCTAAACCCTTTCCTAAACCCTAAACCTCAAACCCTTGCAGCCTGTAGAGCACCCGATTGTAAACCCGATAACTTCCCAAATAAAAACCTATCCATCTCCTACAAAGGCCCATTCCGAGTTCATGTGAAATCCCGGTAATGGTGAATCTTGTAGCACATCCCGAAACCTTAAGCCCTAAACCCTAGACTATAAACCCTAAGACCTAAACCCTGAAACCAAAACCCTAAACCCTAAACCCAAACCCCTAAACCCTAAACCCCTAAACCCTAAACCCCTAGACCCTAAACCCTGAAACCTTAAGCCCTAAACCCCAAAGTATACAGCCCAGGGGCCGCAAATGGCGACTTCACGGAAAGCGCGGCCGCCAGCGTGCAGACGTCTCCCGGGACCCCGAAGATGCACCCCAGGACCTCCGATCCAAATGAGGGTTCTATAAGGGCTCTAATAGGGTTTATAAGGGTTTCTATAATGGCTCCTAATAGGGTTTACAAGGTTATCTAACAGGCTTCTAAAAGGTCTCTAAAGAGTTATATTAGGGTTAAAGCAGGGTTGATAAGGGGTTCTAACATGGAATATGAGGGTTTCTGAATGCCTTCTTTAAGGGTTTCATTAGGAGCCTCTTCCAGGGGCTGTCATAAGGGGTCTAGTAGGTTTAGGTTTGAGGGTTTAGGGTTGAGGGTTTAGGGTTTAGGGTTAAGAGTTCCTTTAAGGGCTCCGTGAAGGGTTTCGCTGGCTGGCTTCGTTGAAGGTTCTGTTGAGGCCTCCTTTAAGGGCATTTGAAGGGTTCAGCGATACGGTTTAGCTTAACTAGGGTCTAAGGGAGTCTAAGGGTTTCTGGTTTAAGGGCGTGTAAAGCTTAAAGTCTGGGTCTGTCTGTATGTCTGTCTGTGGGTCCGTGTGTGTATCTAACCTACGAACTATCTATCTATCTATCCATCGGCGCCCTAGTAGCTTAGTATTACAGCAAGCAGGGGCTCTATGGCGGTTATCAGGGCTTACTAGACTATGCAGCCTGGATTCTGAGCCTTACACGTAAACTCCCAAACCGAAACGGATGTACGCTAAAACTTCGGAAACCCTACAGGCCTATCTGCATCCAACACAAACCCAGTGTCCTTACCGTGTTAACTTAAGACAGTAGGGTTTTGGGGCCCATTATACTATAAGTATATTGCAAACCCCAAAACCATTTAATTTAACCCGGGCCAAAAACTACTCTAAACCCCTCTGCCCTCGATAGAAATTGCAAATCCTGAATTCCTCAACTGAGGGGCTGAGCTCAGTTATGGTAGGTTTTATATATAAGCCCCAAAATGTTAAAGGTTACCTACTCAGCTACTAAGTGACAGTGGGAGTTTCCGAAAAAGGGGGATCCTAATATTAGCACCCTCAATAGTTGGTAGGATCCTTATTACAAGGGCCCCAAAATAAGGTACCCCTAATTTTCGGAAACTCTTAAACCCTAAACCCTATAGATCCCTTATTATAGGAGCCCTTATAGGAACCCTTAGACCTACTCAGCCACTAAGTAAACCTGGGGCCCCTGCCAATCCTGAAAGTATCAACCTGGCGGCCCATCAAAGCCTTCCGGCCAAGAGCTGCAAATCCTAAGCCGTAAACCTGGGACCCTTGTGAAGCCTAAACCCGAAATCCTAAGCCCTAAACCCCATAAATCCCGAAATCCTAAGCCTTTCCCCCCATAAATCCTGAAATCCTAAGCCCTAAACCCCATGAATCCTGAAATCCTGAACCCGGGGCCCGTGCAAGAAGCTTGGCGCAGCCCGCATCCACAGGAAGCTGGGCGAGGTGGTTGCCCAAGGGAGTCAGGCGCCTTGGTGTTCTCGGTTTAGGTTTTTCCTAGTTGCTGAGATCATAAGCCTCAAAAAGTGTACACTTTCAGTTTTATAGTGGGCAGTTTTATCCCGAAAAGTGTAAAGTGTATCCACTCAGCTACTAAGGTTTTTGTTAACGCAATGCACCCTGGATTCAGGATTTATAGGGTTTACGGATTAGGTTTTGCGTGGTTTGGGTTTTTGAGGGTTCAGAGGTGAAGGGGCTCCAGGGTCTGGGTTTACCAACCAAAACCTACCTTTTTCGTAGGGTCCCCATGAATTTCATACTAGGGTTTATAAGAGGAACCTACAAAAAAGTAGGGTTTGGTAGTTTAAGGTAGGTTCAGGGTTTTAGCGTTGAGGGCTTCAGGGCTTTAGGGTTCACAGGATTATAAAGAGCAATCGGTCTTGGGGCTTAGGTGGGGCGGAGTCCCAGGTATTCCTGAGCCTAGCTCCCAACCCAACGTTTTAGTTTAGGGCTGCTTGGCCTAAACTTGCCCAAAAAGCAGCAAAAACTCCACGAAGCAACCCCAAGCACCGGTTGCCTTCGCCCTAAACCTACACCTCCGCGGCCCACCAACAACACCAACAACACCAACCCCCAAAGCCCTGAGCAATGAACCCGAAGCTGCAAACCCCAAACCCTAAACCCTAAACCCTCAACCCTAAACCCTAAACCCTCAACCCAAAAACCTGAACCCCAAACCCCGAACCCTGCACCCCAGAAGTCGAAAGCCAGATCACAGCTTGGCTTTCAAAAGGCGCTGCTGATCGTCCTCCGACGTTTGGGGCTGAAGGGCTTTTAGGTTCCTTCAAGGCCTCTTTCAGGGTTTCTAATTATAATAGGGTTTAGGGTTTAGGGTTATAAGGCAATAAGGGTTCAACAAATGGCCGTTGCGCTGTTGGGTTAAGAACTTTGGGGCCTAGCACATGGGCTTTCGGAAGGATAAGGGCTTCAAGGTTGGGGCTTTAGGGTGAAGGGTCGAAGGCTTCCAGGTGTAGGCTTTAAAGAGGGTTCAGGGTTAACCCTAAACCCAAACCCTAAACCCTAAATCCTAAACCCCAAACCCTTTAGGGTTAAGGCTAAGGGTTAAAGACTTTGGCGGTTTGGGTTTCAGTTTTGAAGGGCTGGTTGCATGGAGTCTATGGGTAGGGTTTAGGGTTTAGGGGTTTAGGGTTTAGGGTTTAGGGGAGCCCTCAGCTAGTCCTTGTCCCAGCCGCGGCTGCCGATCTCCTCGGGGGCCGAGCCGGCCACTTTCCTGGGCGACAGATCCGAACACGACCCTCCCATACATACTGAATATACCTTAAACTGTAGTAGGATCCCGCATATGACTTAAGATATATTCCTTTAGTAAGGGATATTGGAGTCCACAGGCTCCAAAACCCCTTAACTAGCGAATAAGGGCCCTGGTTTATGGTTTTAATGTCTTGGCTTAGGGTTTTTGTTTTATTGCCATTATATACCGATAGGCTCCATAGCAGTTCCTTTTTCGGTTGACCTCAAGTATGAACCCCACAAAGGAACTACTATGGCCAATATACTACCATCATAAGAAGGAGCCTCCAAAGTAGTAAGGGTAATTATTAAGGCCTCTACATCAAAGATTTGCACTGCAGCCGGAAAGCTCGCGCAGTTCCACAGCGCTGAGCTCGACCTGCTCTGGAACACTCCAACATGCCAAGCTTAGTTACAAGGTTGTAGGAAAAATATAGGTGCGTGTGTATACATTCATACATTCATATACATATATACGGAGAGAGAGAGAGGTGCGTAATTATATGTGTGTGTGTGTGATGTCAACAGTTTATTACACTGGTTCGTTTTCTTTTGACAGGTATGTCACTGGTTCTTTGTTTCTTTCACTCCATCTACCTATTTGCTTATCTCCATCTATCTATCATCCATCTACCTGCCTATCTGTAGTGGGTGCCATTGTTTCTTGCTTGCTTTCTGTCTGAATTCCTATTCTTCTCTACTCCTTTATGTCTACCTATTTTTCTGTCTGACATTCCCTCTCTTTCTCTGTCTTTTTTCCGGTTCTCCCTGTTATATAACACTGCATCTTTGTACACGTAAACAGTTCGTAAACATATACTGTGCAGACAACTAACTGAATAAGGAAACACAAACACACACACACAGACACACACACACACAGACACACACACACACAGACACACACACACACAGACAGACAGACACACACACACACACACACCCGCGCGCGCGCGTGCATATCAACAAAAACATAGCATAACATGTGTGTCCTTCAGGGTACAGATTCGTTGATGACAGAGTTTTTGGCATCTCTGGGCATGCTCGAGTCTGAGTCCCTGAGTCCCTACAAAGACAAACCTCCACAGAGCCATGAACCCTGAGACCCCACAAAAGCCCGGGACCCCCAAGACTCAAAGTCCCCCAAGCCTAAGCACCAAAAACGGAAACCCTAAACCCTAAACCTTACAAGTCCTACACCCTTAACCCAAACTTCTTAGCGCCCGGCAAGCTGCTGCAGCGACGAGAGCACTGCTGCATCCTGGAGCTGAAGAGCTATTTCGTCGGTAGGTCGATTTTGGTAAAGGCTGCTGGAGGGCAGTGAATCAGGCTTTGGAGACTGTATTTCGGTTTAGGGTTTCGGAGGCTTCGAGCGTAGGATTTAGGGCGTCTGGGATTCAAAATGAAAATGGTTGTAGGGCAAGTCGGGCGGACTAGGTCTTTGGGTGAGGATTGCGGGGTAAGGGTTTGGAGTTTAGTCCTTCCACTCCGGCAGCTGGCGCGGCTACAGCCCCAACTTTGTGTGCCTCCCTGCGCTGCCCGTCTTTGGTCTTCACCTCACCACGGTCAAGTCGTTCGATATGTTGGTGAATCCTTGAAGCACAGGGCGAATCAGGCCCCAGTCCTTCGCATTCTCCTCAAGGATTCTATACGTCTTTTGGCCTCGTCTGCCAGGCTTAAGCAAAAGAATCCTCGCTGTCTCCACGTGTGAGCATTCATCCAGCGAAGCTTCGACCCTGCCATGCTATTGGCTTGGATGCAATTTCTATTGGCACATGTCGCAGGCTTTCAGCCGCTCATTCCAGGAACTTTCTTTTGTTGGCTTTCAGAGATTGGGATGCAAATGCCTGGTGCTACAGGATTCGGAGGAGGAACCCTAAACACCCTTAACCCCAGCAGCCTTGTTCCGCAGGTCTCCAACTCGGAACTCGTAAACGTCATGCTGGGTTCAGGATTTAGGATAACCCTAAGGGTTCATGTACCCAACTAGTACAAACTTTGGCCTTAAAGCAGTGCCCATCCAGCTGCTTTGGGGCCCAAACCATACCGCATTTGGGTACATGACCCTTATACCCTATACCCTGAAGCCCTTCTGGAGCCCCTATAGGAACCCTTAAAGGAAGCCTTAACCCTTGCGGTACACTCATAGTCCTACGTACCCTTAGGGATCCCTTAAGGGATCCCTGAAGGGATCCGTTAAGGGATCCTTCAAGGATACCTTGCAGGTGCCCTTTAAAGGACTTGAGGTTTTTACAGTATCTGCTCGGGTCCTCAAGAATTGATGTTTAGGGGTTTAGAGGTTTAGGGATTTAGGGTTGATGGTTTAGGGCTTTAAGCTTTAGGCTTTAGGGGTTTACGTTTTAGGGGTTTAGTGGTTTAGGGGTTCGGGGTTTAGGGAAGAGTTCAGCTCCGGAATCTATTGGTTAGGAACAGACGGGGGGCAAGTCACGTTTTAGAGGTTTGGTGAGGTGCAGGGTGGAGTCGACTAACTAAGTTCCAAAGTGGAGGGGATTTAGGTAGTTAGCTGCACGACGTCCCCCTTGATGGACCCTGTGCGCCCTAAACTTTTCATGAAACCCACAACTCCCCGCTTGAATCCTAAACCCGAAGGCTAAACCTTATCAAACCCTACGCTCTACACTCTGCCCCCGCTCCCGAAACCCTAAACGCTGCACCCTGTCCCCAAAACCCCAAGCCCAAACAGTGATAGTTGATGAACGACCGAGGCTTCGGCTGTGGGCGGCGTGATGGCCTCATGTAGGTAGTTCTCTCAATTAGGGTCCTTTTTTCGGAGTGCTTTCTAGAAGGGTGAGTGCCTAAACCCTAAACAACCCTCAAAACCCCAAAAAGCCTTACCTAGACCCTATAAACCTTAAACCCCCTAAGCCCTAAGCCCTAAACCCTAAGCCCTAAACCCTAAGCAACCCGCAACCCGAAGGCCCTAAAAAGCCCTACCCCTGTCTAGCTCGCTCGGAGTGAAGGGGGCTTTGAAGTTGGGCTGAGCTTTCTTCACTTCGGGATTCAGGGCTTAGGGCTTAGGGCTTTGGGTTTAGTGTTCAGGGCTTTGGGCTTGGGGTTTTGGGAGCTTTCTTCACTTCCGGATTCAGAGGTAAAGGTTTGGGGCTCTAGGTCTGTTTATTGGGATGCTGCACCACGAAACCTAGTCTGAAACGATACGGTTCGGGCAGTTGGGCTCAAGCCTGACATTGCAACCAGGGGTCACTTTTTGTTTCTGATTTCTGTTGCCGTCAAATCCGGGATTATAAACAAGGGTGTCTGGGCTTAGGTTGTTGACATTCAACAGAAGCTTCCTAGATAGATGGGTGGATACTCCAAGATGTGAGCTTTCCTCTCCGTACTCGCTGCCCTGAAGCCATGCTGAAACCGCATATGCTAGCAAGCGCAAACCTTTTGAGCTCTAACCAAGTACTGGTTAAGTCGGTTAAGTGCTCAGTGGCACGACGGGCGCGGCCAGGTTTGCGAAGCAAAACCTAGGCTCCTGGAACCCTTCCACCGTGGATTCTATCGTCTAAGATGTGTGGCGTACTTCAGGCAAACCCTGGCTGGACGGGGACGGGGTCGGGCCTCAGTTCGATCACCTCTTGCGCTTACCGAAGAAAACGATCCTTCTGGGGTTGAATGCCTCTCAGTAGTTAGGGGCCTCAGTTCGATCACCTTTTCGTCATTTCTCATAAATACCCACGCCGATACCCTAAATCCCCAGCCCCGAACCCTCAGCAACCGCCTAAACCCCAAACACCGCAAACTCAACCCTAAACCCTAGACCCCTAGACCCTAAACCCCCAGACCGCCTAGACCCTTAAACATAAACTCCAAACCTCTAAACCCTAAAAATCCAAACAGACGCTTCTCTTGTTTCTCTTTGGTCTTAAATCAGCTGGCTGCAACCTCTGCCGCACGGTCTTCGCGCAGCAAGTGTGAGACGCTTCGCTTTTTTGCCAGGCATGCGGGTTTCGGGGCTCATGATACTACAACATACCATATGTAGTTATGCCCCCTAAAGTACGAGTGCCAGCAGTTGAGAGGTCGGAAACCGCAGTCTATGGCTGAGACGATTCTTTGGCATCGTTGAGACCGTAAAACTGTACTGTATGAACCTATCGTGGCTAGAAAAACAGCAGAAACAGTGAACGGGGCTCGATTTTGAGGCTCCTACATTGGGGCTGAGGGTCAACAGACCGTGAGGCCTGTCCGGTTTGCGAAGCACTCGTCTTGAATCCAAAACCGCTGAGACCTGTACAGGGTGTCAAGGGCGTGCTTAGGCTTCATTTCTGGCTGCAGGCTTTCAAAAGGCCCACAATCAAAGCCAAGCTTTTCTGCCGGAATCCTGGATCACCTGGCGCGCTGCCTGGAGCAGGCTTTCGGTGCAGGAACAGAGACCCTCATCCCTCCACGTCAGGGTTAAGGGCTCCGAGTGTGGCTTTTGATTCTGTGATAAAGAAATCCATATGGGAGTTTCCAAAAATAGGGGGCCCTAATATAGTACCCTAAATAGTAGGAACCTTATTCTACCGACCCCCAAATAAGGTAACCCTAATTTTCGGAAACTCCCATATAAACCCTGCACCCGAAAAAAGTCATCCTCAACCCTTGATCTGAGGGATGTTCTGGCCTTGGGTTTAGGGTTTAGGGTTTAGGGTGGGGCTTTTCAGAAAGGAAGTCCCCTATGGAAGCCCTTTGTAGGGATGGTTTAGGGTTTAGGGTTTAGGGTGGGGTTCGCGGTTGGGAATTAGTGTTGGGCCGTCAGTTGACATACTAAAGCAGGGGTCTGAATATTGACACCGATCCGTGCAGTCCGTCTATGTAACTATACGGATCTTACACCATGACCATATTCCAACTATTCAGGCCCCTATCCTATGTTATAGAGAGGACGTTCAGGATTTTGGAAGGTTTCGCTGCAGTTTAGCTTTGCAGCTGTTCTCAAACTGGCTCCAAAACTCAAACCCCCAAAGCCAAAACCCTTAAACCTCCAGCAATTAACAAAAAACAAGTCCTAACTTAGACCGTTGACCATGGAACCTGGCAGACCTACACCTCACACCGGAAAAGCTGAAACCCTAAACCATTAGATTCCAACCCGCGATCCCACCTGTCTTGATCCAGTGCCCGTCACGGCAATCTTCTTCAAGCCGCTCCGCAGCAGCTGTCGCCCAGGACTGGTCCTACAATAGGGGCCTAAATAATAACCAATACCGGTGTGGAGGCTTCTTGAAATAAGTGATAGTATAATATGCCTCCCAAACCCTATTCGAATTATTAAGGCCCCTATGTTACAAACTACCCCTCGCGATTTGATTTGATGTTGTCGGTTCTTTTCCTTCCTGATCGCACGGGGTTTGCGGGTCGGAGCTCGTAGGTAGGTTTCGGCATTTGAAGGAAATGCGGAACTCGGTAGAGCGTACCTGGACCCTACGGAACCTACCTTTTTAGGGCTCCTTATCATGATTTCCTTATGTAAGTCCTTAAAAAGGTAGGTTACGTAGGGTTAAGGTAGGGAATACGTTCATCAGTGACGGCCTGATGTAAGGGTATCGGAATGCCTGCATAGAGACGGCCAGGCTGAAAGGATGCTGGAAACGAGAAGTAGCATGCACGTAGGATTCGAGGCTTGAGGTCTCTTGAGCTGAGGGGATGGGTCTTTACTAAGGTGCAAGTGCAGGCAAGTTTAAGGTTGACAGTCAAGATTGCCCTGCTAGACCTGAAACCTGAACACCTGAGACCTGAACTCTGGGCAGGGCCGCTGGCTACAGAATTCAATGCTTCATTTTGGATGGCTGGCTTTAGAGCTGGCTGGCTGTGGAAATGCGTGTTACAAAAGACAACCGAACTCATGCACTCATGCACAAGCCTACCAAACAGCAGGATGGTTCAGCCTTCTGTTGTAGGAAACCAAACAAGGGGTCTCGTATGCCAAGGAAACCCCAACGCAGAATCTGGGATGTTGTGCTCCAAGCAATGAAGCGACGGCGCACTTCGTCCGTCTCGCGTTTGGGATAGGGCTCGGGTTGGGGATTTAGCCGTTCACGGTCTAGAGTTCAGGGGCTTGAGGTTTGACGCCGGGATCCGGCTTCGGGGGCTAGTCCTACAAACGATCAGGACATGACTCTGTGATCATCAACAATATCGATACCCATAGTAATAATCCCCAAAAGCAAGATTCGAAACTGTCTAGTGCTTTCGGTTGCTGTCCTCCTTGATGTGGCCAAGTCGGGGTATCCGATGCCCGGCGATGCACCTGAATTAACACCCTTCAGCGCAGAAAACGAAAAACACAGCAAGAACGATGTCTTTACGTCAAGGGTTGAGGAGCGACGGCGGGCTTGCGGCTTTGATAGTCCCAGACTGCACTCGAAAGAAGAGTTGATGTCGTGTACTTGAAGGATACGTACATAGATAACGATAGTATAACGATGTATAACTATACTATATCTACATTGGAACACTATTCTGCTATATGGTCCCGCACCTTCACTATTCACTCTCACTGCTGCCTTGCACACATCGAACGATGATGTGGGATCTACGTGTACATCAAAACTGATCTTAACCATAGGGCCTACATAGTTAGCAATACTCTTGTTGGGGGTCCTGATTATACTTATAGTATAATGGGACCCAAAACCCTATTCTAATTATTAAGGCCCCTATACTACGAACTTCTTAAACAGAGTGCCCCACGGGCAGGGAATCCAGCAGAGGCTGCTAGGGCTCCCAAGCACTTCTTTAGCAAAATGTAGGGTTTCGATATTAGAGGAATTACAATTATGATTTGGGGGTATATTAGGAATTACTATGATGATTTGGGGGTATATTAGGAATTACCATGATGATTTGGGGTATATTAGGAAGTGCTATGATGCTTTGGGGAAGTCTCCCCCGTAACAGTACCTAGGACCCTTTGGGAAATGCTTCCCAGAGTCCAGGCGAGCGCGCGCGAGCTGCTCTGTCCAGGTTTGCCCGCTTTGCCTCGTTCTTGCCAGAGGGGGCTGATCGAAGTTCGACAAACCCTAAACTTACCTTTGGTTAGTAGGGAATGGAGGAATGGGGTACAATTATGACTACTATTACTACCATTCTTCCATTCCCTACTAACCAAAGGTAGGTAGACTAAACCCTCGCAGTCATTCCCTGTGGTGACTGAAGATCTACAATAGGGATAATTTCGGGATAATAGGGACCTAGAAATATGACTTCAGGCACAGGGGGGCACATTCCTGAACTGCAGGGCAGAACGAGGAAGCAAAGGCTGATAGCATCGGGCAGCTAAGTGCTTTTTTTGTGCTGGGATTTGCCTGATGGTGCAAGTCGCTCTGAGATTCGAGTCTCCTTGTGCATGTCCTTATGTTCACAGTTCACCCCCACCCCAGAACCCAAACGCTTAACCCTGAACGTGATGATGGCGAAGCCGGTCTGAAGACAGGGGCCTAAAACAGGAGATCTCTAGGACCTATAGCTCTGAATGCCTTCATGTGGGAGTTTCCGAAAATAAGGATCCTACTATTTAGGGTACTATATTAGGGTCCCCTATTTTCGGAAGCTCCCATGTATGTTATGCCGTTATATGCATCACTTGGCGTGGCATGGCTGCGGCGGCTAGTGCTGATGGCAAGCCCTAAACCCTAAACCCTAAACCGAAAACCACACCACAGTGTGTCCATGCTGTTTCGGCCCATACTGGGTCCAAACGCACTGAAACACCTCTGGAGAGCACTGTGAGACTGTGAGAGTTTCGGGTTCTGGGTTCTGGGTTCTGTTCCTGTTAAGGGTTTCGGCCTAGGGTGGAAATAGTAGTAGCCTTCAGGAGGACATGTGCGACCCTTGAACTTAAACACTCCATCAACCCAAAACCCCCAAATATCAAATAACCCTAAACCCTAAACCGCCGAGGCCCTAAATCGCACTGAAGTCCGGGCCGCATAGAGAGACTTGTAGCTCTGACACTGCCCAGCAGTCGTTTCCGGAGCCTCCGGCGAATCCTTTGCTGCTTCGAGGCTGAATCTGGGGTGTAGGTTTCCGAGTTTTTTTGGGTTTAGAGGTATAAGGTTGAGGGTTTAGGGTTCAGGGGTTTAGAGGTTTAAGGTTCACTAAAACAAAGTGGGGTCTATGAGCTGAAACCCACAGATCCTCAACTCCACCCCAAGTCTGCAAGCCCGAAAGTCCCAAGAGAGCCCAAGACCCCTTATTTAAGGAATATACTTACATGATAGCGGACTTAACATTATAATTTAAGGTATATGCCTGAATTAAGGGGTATTGGGGCTCTCTCGGTCTAGACTGGGCATCCGACATTCTTATCCTTCTCTCAATGCAGAAGAAGGAGAACGACAAGCCCTACTTGGGCTTAGGGTATGCTTCTGCCAGCTTGAACCCAGAAGCCACACCGATCCTGCTTCACAATCGCATATCCACGAACCTTTGCAGAAAACTACCTTGTCTGTCCAAGCATAGAGGCTGTAGCCTTGAATCAAGACCTTTTGTGAAGGGCTCGGAGCTAAAGGAATGCCTCAAACAGGCCTGAAGCCAACGATGGCTGACGGATGCTGACGGTGTAAGGCTGGCTGGCTACATATCTTCAAAGTGAACAAAACAGTGTCGCGGATCTCTTTCGCCAATAGGATGTCTGGAGACGACAGAGAACTTTCACAAATAACACTAAACAAGCATCTCAAGGGAACAACCAAAAACAAATTCCACAATGGCCTACAAATACAAACCAGTAAGTAGCTTGCCTTGTCAATTGCCATTCTGTGTCATGACGCGTTATACACCCTCGCACCGAAACCCAAATCACCGCATACATCGGGCATTACGCCTAGATGCCGCACCAGGTGTGGGATTGTCAATGCTTCAGACTTTGCGTGCTAATGGCGACGGCCTCTTACCCTAATGCCCAATATAAGCCAAAAGCCTTAATTTAATATATAGTATGGTCTTTAGGCCCAAAGGCCTTAGAATATGAGTCCTTCGAGCCTTACTTAAGTCATTCAAAGGCCCGGGGAGATCGAATGCAATTCTTCGGGGTCTTAGGCTGACGGTACGGTCTGGGTTAGGGGTCTAGGGTTTAGTGGGTCAAGCCTTTAATAAGGGTACACTCCTGGAGACCTAACAGGGTGCAGGAAAACACAATAACACTCAACTAACTTAGAGTAGTGTTCCTTCAATTCGGGGTTTGTGTCTTTTCGGTAGGGTTCCTTTAAATGGGTTTCTTTCAGGGTTTATAGGTTTTTGTTTTGCAGATTCCGTTAATTTGTTCCTGTGTCTATGGGGTTTTGCAGGCTGGGTATACTCTCTTCCTCAACAAGCGGGCTCAAAATTGTTCAAACTTTGTCTCATGCAGACCAAACAGAGAGGGCCAAAAAGTTCAAAGTTCCCCCAATGGCTATCTAAGCATACAGCCCTTTGAGCCGATAAGCCTCTAGCCGACTTCGGACAGATGCCGGTGGCGTAGCAGGCAGGATGGCTGCTTCTTGGCGAGGGGCGCCTCGTCGGCTTTTCGGCTCAGGGTTTGGGGGGTTTGGGGTTTGGGGTTCTGGGGTTCAGGGTTCTTGGTTTTGGAGTTTTGGGTTCCGCCTGTAGGACGCATGGCATCATGTAGCACTGGCTAGCCGAACCGAACGCTCTGGCCACTGCTGCTTGAGGTGTTCTTCCCGCCCAAGATCAGACCAAGCCGGTCTCTAGGTTGCTCAGAGCCTACGCTCAGTGTGCAAACCCCACTACCCTAGACCCGAAACGGCACCGAAACCCTACCTATAGTCGATATTGTCGTAATTCCTCGTTTGGGTTACCATGTAGGATCCCAAAGACACAGCTGGTTAAACCAAATATGGAACTACGGAGACGAAAAGTCAAGCTAGACGCCCTGAAGACCAACCTCCAACCTCTAACATGATGCCCCGAAGCCCCAAAACCCTAAAGCCCTAAAGTCCTAAAACCCGGGTTTAGGGATTATCAGAGTTAGGGATCAGAGCATTTTGGGGGTTTCGGGAGCTTAGTTGCTGAGTTCATAGGCCTCAAAAAGTGTACACTTTCAGTTTTATAGTGGGTAGCATTATGCCAAAAAGTGTAAAGTGTATCCACTCAGCTACTAAGAAACCCAAAGCCCAACACCCTAAACCCATTCCCTGCAACCAAAAGCGCTGGACCCTACAAACGACAACCCAAGATCCGATTATGTCCCTAAGCCCTAACCCCTGAAACCAACACTCCTATACTAGGGGCAGGGGACTAGTAAGTTGGTTATAAGTAGGGTTATAATTAGGGTAACTCCATTTAGGGCACTTATAACTCTACTTATAACCTACTTACTAAGTCCCCTGCNTAGTAAGTTGGTTATAAGTAGGGTTATAATTAGGGTAACTCCATTTAGGGCACTTATAACTCTACTTATAACCTACTTACTAAGTCCCCTGCCCCTTCAAGTACTCTCCCCACTGTCCGCCGAGGCACCCCGAGCAAGCCCCGATTTCGATGCAACTTGAGTCTGGCGACGGTGGCAGCGGCGGTACCAGGCCTCTATATGAGGCTGGTTGTGTGAAGGCATATGCTCTCCTTCGACTCCCGACGCATCTCCATGAGGGGCTTCAGGGCTTAGAGTTCGATTTGAGCCTGAAACCCTAAATTAGGGTCCTATTCTAAGTTACGGCATATTCCTCCCTAAACCCTAGACCCTAAATTAGGGTCCTATTCTAAGTTACGGCAAATTCCTCCCTAAACCCTAGAAACCCCCCCCTTAAAATGGGTCCTACTCTAAGTTACGGCATATTCCTCCCTAAACCCTAAGCCCTAAACCCTAAACCCTAAGCCCTAAACCCTAAACCCTAGACCCTCGACCCTAAACCCTAAACCCTCGACCCTAAACCCGAGCCCAAAACCCTAAATTCAGGGATGTTGGAAGATCAGTGGCTTTCTAGAGGTCGAAGGGCTCCAAAGGTGGGATGAAGATAGGTGAGATGATCCCCACTTAAGATCCCATATATAACCGGTTTAGTTTTTTGTTTAGGCACCTTTTTCCCTCAGCAGAGTGAGTCGGTTTAGGGCTTAGGCTTTAGGGTTCACATGTAAGGGATCCTTCATGCTACCTACCTTCATCCCACCTTTTGAGGCCCCTGAAGAGATTGACAGAGACTGGTGGCTTCCAGAAGCGTTTCTGTCGGAGGCTCTGTAGGTGCTTCGTTCACTGAGCCTTCGTTTCGGGTTTAGGGTTTAGGGTTTAGGGGGCCAGGAAGGGCAACAGGATTTAGGGTGAAAGCTGAGGGTTGAGGGTTGCGGGTTTTGGCTTCATGTTGCTGTCTGGTTCTTAGTAGGGAATGGGGGAATGGATTATGGAGACTAGTATTGGGGACTATATGGGGACTACCATAGGGATCCATTGCCCCATTCCCTACTGAGCACCAGACACGTTGAGGGTTTAGGGTGCATCTTTAGGCTCACAGTTCAGCGAGACTAGTTCAGCGAGACTTGAACGTCATCACAATCTTAACTGCCACCTGCTCAGCCGCGACTGTGTCGCCTCAGAGTGTTGCTGAATGGATATGGTCGGAGGTGGAACTATAGACTTAGATGTTTGGCACTTTCGCAGTGCACTGATGAATCTGATGAAAGAAACCGTAGACACATACAGACAAACCTTTTCAAGACCCCCGTCCTTCTGAAAACCTCTACATCCCAAACCCGAAACCCTAAACCCTAAACCCGAAACCCTAAACCCTAAACCCTCGACCCTAAACCCGAAACCCTAAACCCGAAACCCTAAACCCTAAACCCTAAACCCAAACCAAGCCTCCCGATCCGACTGACACTTCGAGCTCGCCTTAGGGCGTCCTCGTCCTGTCTTAAAGGCGCTTGAAAACGGCGAAACGCCGGAACCTCGAAATGGATACGGCTGATGGTCAAAATCCTGCATGACCCTAAGGACCCTAAACTACGGGAATTATGGTATATTCCTTATAATGGGTAATGCAGGATTTTGTCCATCAACAGTAGCAGCCCTTCAAGGCATAGCCCTTAACTCGGGCCTTAATTGACCCCAATTCCCCCCAAAGACTCCCCCGAACGAGGGAGTCGGGGTATATGGCTCATGAAATCGAGTTCTATCGGGTCTGCAATGTGCGAAAACAAACAACGCTACGAGTTGACTCTGTCTCTCTACCTAAAAGGCCTGGATCTTCACGGCGGCCGTTTCGCGCAGCCACGCGTCTTTTGCGAGCTTGCGCATGTACTCTTGGCAGAGCCTGGAGCACGCCAGGGCGGATGACTGCGTCACCGCATCCTTGAAATAAAGGATTCACACTGCGGGATTCCAGTACCAAGTACCCAGTACTCAGGTACATGGTTTTCTGACGTTGGGTAATATTGATATAGGTACGGATTCAGGGGCATAGATGGATAAGTATGTTCCTATAGGGTACTTGAATTTCGGGTCGCTTGCCCTACAGATCCCTATACCCTTTTACACCCATACTTATCGATGTACAGCATATGTATAATGTTCAATATAAACGTAAATGTATACATATATACATAAATACATACACATACATATTTATATGTGTCATATAAGCAAACATGGACATACACAAATGCATACATACATACCTACATGCTAACATAACACACATAACATACATTACATAACATAACCTAACATAGCATAGCATAGCATAGCATAACATTCATAAATACATACCTACATACCTACATACATAACATATCATTCCTACATACCCACATACCTACCTACCTACCTACCTGCCACCTACCTATCTATCTACATACATACATACATACATGCATGCATGCATGCATACATCGTTGTGTGTATAAGCCATGAACCAAAAACCCGATCACGAACAGGCTCGAAGCTGCAAGGAACCCGTGAAGAGGGTCGAACGTACCCAGCTCTCGGCCTTGAGGGGTTTAGGCGGTTTGGGGCTTGGGGTCTAGGGTTGCGTAAAAACCTGAACCTTTCTTCACAGTCGAAAAATATCACACCCCACACAATTCCCAAGTGACACTGACAGTAACTCTACAGCTTAACCACACCCCGAACACTAACCCGAAAGCGCGCCTGGTCTTCAGGCAGGCCTGGATGGTGGAGGCAGACCAGCCAATGGCCAGTGCCTAGAGCATCTATACTCTAACTCTGCCCGTTGTGTTTCGGGCTGAGGTTTGTAAAGCCTAAACCCAAGGTCGTTTAATAAAGCCTAACCGAAACCCCAACCCTAAACCCCGTAAATGAGTTCATGGCTGATTGAAGGCCTGCTTACAGGATCGGGAGACGAAGCAGCGGAGTTGATAAGAAACAAACCTTTGAATGAGTTTCCAAGACCCCATGGGCAGGCCTCCAAGACCTTAAATCCTAATCATAAAGCCCTAAACCCCTAAACCCTAAACATTAGGGATTTTGCTCGGGGCTTGCAGCCTCGTTGCAATCCCCGGTCCCTCAATTACGCAGATCTTCATGTTTCTCTTAATAGGAAGTTACTGCAAACTATGCCAGGATCCCTACCATGAGAGTGAACGATTTTTGCTTGATCGATGGATGTTGGAAGATATGGATACCTTCACAGCCACTTCCAGAAAAAGCCATGTCGAATAGATCCGTCCTTCCTAAATCCCGAAAACTTGAAGGCCTGAGCCTTAAACCCAAATCATGTCAAGTCTGCACATGCTTCGTTTTGGAGGTTCGCAAACTCCCCATGTTCGTCGAACTTCTTCTCAGACCCTACAATGCCCTACAAGGAGAAGATTCTCGTCTCGCCAGATCTTGACAAAGTAACATAGCCCAACATCCTTATTGCAGCGATTTCAACTTTGTTCCTTACTGCTTTTACTTTATGAACCCTAAAGCCTTAAGAACAGTGAAAGCTACAATAATGATCATAATAAGAATAAGGATAGTAATAGTAATAATACCAACAGTAGTAATCATATGACTATTAAGAAGCCTAAAATCAATACAAAAAACAATAATAACCAACAGTCATAACCATCATCATCATAAGCATAAAGCCAATACTAACAAAGACAGTACTGAGCATAACAATAATGAAAACTAAGAGAGTATGAAAAATTATGAAACATCCCAGTCCATGCCCAGTGGAAGCCAGGCCTCAAGCTTCTGTTTGGCGAGGCGTTGCTGTGCCTAGTTCATTTGGGGTTTAGGGTTAAGGGTTGGGTTTAGGTACCCATACAAAATGTAAACCCTAAACCCTAAACCCCAAAAAAGTTACCCAACTAAGCCAAAGGCGCCAAGTACGTGGCCAGCTGCTGGCAACCAAGGAGCCTTCCCAGAGATCCAGGGGTTGGGGGCTTAGGTTTACAGTAGGGGTTTAGGGTTTAGGGTTTAGAAGCCTACTTAAGGGCACAAGGGACTTATTAGTAAGTAGGGTTATTTTTGGGTTACAGGTCTTCCAGTAGAGCTATCCATATTGTTATGAGCTGAAACCGTCCCACAGATTCTCGACCAGGTTGGCCATTGAAAACCTCTGAAACATATTCGTAGGTAGTATCCACTGGAGCCCAACAGGGGAACATGTAAAATGTCCCAAAGGCCTGCCTAGCTAATCATCGCTCAGGAAGGAATGTACCTTCAATTCTGGGCTCTTCGTATTGGGCCTGAAGGCATACCTATACCTGTCGCACTTAGGGTTCCTTATTATGGTTTCTATAGATAGTTAGAAAGGTAGATCTTTTGGGCCACAGGTGTCGCTTATAAGGGTACGAGGCTTTGAAGCATGAGGGGAGGAATATTGAAAACTGAAGGCACATTGCATAATTAAGGGGTATTTTTCCCAAGCGAAAAACTGCAATGAATAGTAATCCTCTACACATCACAATCTTTAGACCCTCCAAATAACCCTAGCGGAAAAGCCCCAAAAAAATATCAAGCTCATCCTAAAACTCCATCCTATAAGAGCCAGCTGTGGGCCGGCCTCTTGGGCTCCTTCACCTGTGCAGCAGGCGGCTGCGGCGGCGGCTGCGGTGGACTCCGCGGGGTCGACGGAGAGGCCTTGGCTTTGGCCTTGGGCGCTGGGCTCGGAGCGCTCCGAGGGCTGCGGAAGGAAGGCGTCTTGGCCTTCAGTGGAGTTCGCTGGCGGCTGCCAGAGCGCGGATGCTCAGGAAGGGCCTTTCTTGGGGGAGGGGATGCAACCCGCCCAGAAAAGGGTTTCTTGGAAGATGGCGAGGGGGAAAATGGCTTCTCTTTGGCCATGGCTATGGCCCTTGCCTTTGCAGCCTGTTTCTTCTGCTCCGCTAGCTGCAGACGACAGAGCCGCCCACGCTGCAGCGCCTGTATCTTGGCAGCTGCCAACTCTCTCCGCTGCTGCGCCCGCTCCTCGCGAATATCGCCCACTTGCTGGCGACAAGAACGGCCACGCTGAAGGGACTGGATCTTCAAGGCTGCAGCCTCTCGGCTCTCTTGAATTGCCCTCTCAGCGGCGAGCTGCCGGCGACAAGCGCACCCGCGTTGCAAAGACTGGATCTTGAGAACTGCAGCAGCTCGACTCTCTTCAACTGCTCTCTCGGCTGCCAGCTGCTGGCGACACGCATGCCCACGTTGCAAAGACTGGATCTTCAGAGCTGCAGCAGCTCGGCTTTCTTCAACTGCCCTCTCCGCCGCGAGCTGCTGGCGACAGGAACGTCCCCGCTGCAAGGCTTGGATCTTGAGAGCTGCAACATCTCGGCTACTGTCTGACGACTTCTCCAGCGCGAGGTCCTGGTGATGGGCTCCAGCCCACTTGTCTTGCTCAGCAATTACTTGCTGCCTGCTTACCCAGGCGCGCTGTGCTGCCTGGATCCGACGAATTGCAGATTCTTCCTCTTGGTTAACAGCTGCTGCAACTGCAATGTCATTGTTGGTAGGAAGCTGCTGACGGCACGTCCGGCCGCGATGTAGTGATTGAATCTTTGTGGCTGCCCAAACTCTTCGTTGCTCCTCTTCGGAAACAGCGTTCTCCTGCGCTTCGGCCACGCGACGGATGGCCACACCACGCTGTGCGGCTTGGATTCTTCGAATTGCGGCCTCCTGCTCTGCCGCCGAGTCGCGCCTCTGCTGCTGCATATCACTCGGGGCGGCGGAAAGGAAATCCATCAGCCCATGTCTGCTATAAACATCCTACACATGTGAGAGATGCCAGCTTTGCTATGCTTTGGGGTGCTTCTCCGGCATGCTGCTTCAAGCCCAGCAATTGTGCACCTCAAACTAAATCATGAAGAATAGAATCCTCGATTCTGCAGACTCAGATCCAAGCGTTTGAATATCATATTATAGAATCATCATCATCATCACCATGGGGATTGGGCTTTCGAAACCAGCCTGCCCAACCGAACTTAGACAAGCTCGGAAGTGTCTGGCTGATGACAATCAGGCGCTCAAGACTAAGACCCTCACATCTCGGGGGCCTAATTAGCCTAGCCCTGTGCCTCTTCTGCCCCACATCATTCTACACAATGCTACAGTACTTTGAGGGACTACTGTAGGCTCTCCGGTTTGATGGTTGAGGGCGTCCTAAACCCTAACCCTACTTGGAGGCCCTTTTGACTTAGTAAGTAGGGTTAGTAAGGTGGGTTATGGGGATTTTCATAGGGTTTCTAGGGGATACTAAGTAGACTTACTAAGTCAGAAGGGCCTCCAAGTAACCCCGTGCTTGAGTGGTGCGAAACTGCAGGAAACCTTCACTCCAGCTGCGCATCATTTTCAGGTCTACTAAGGGTACTGCAGTTTACTTTTGCTTCTCTAGGGCCTCTCTGCAGAAAAGACCAACACTAACTCAAGTCCGATATCCGGTGCTGAGGGTTTAGACTTTTCGGCTGAACCCTAAACCCTAAACCCCATCCTCAAACCCCTAAGCCAAGCCCCCTTGATTCTCTAGAAGCCAGAGCCATATATCAGCCACTGTACCCGCTGACCCCTAAATGACTAAACCTTGGACCTGGGTACCGCGGTATGGCCCCAAAGTCCTACATGCGCCAAAACCCTCTAGCCGCTAGCCCTAGGAATCTAAGGACTCATATATTAAGGCTTTTGGGCCCAAAGACCATACTATACAAGGCTTTTGGGCCCAAAGACCATACTATACAAGGCTTTTGGGCTGTTTTGATGCCCAGGGTAGTTCATGGTGCGTGTACATGTTGAGTGTGTGTGTGTCTATCTATCTGTCTATCTATCTAAAAACAATATGACTTACCCAACCATGCACACTCGAACCATTCGGAACTTCGCAACAAGCTACCGACTGTTACTGCTCTGCCAAATTTGAATACTTTTCGGGAACCCACCGCTGCCATGACCTGAGCCTCAAAAGATCTTTCTTGTCCAAATGCCGACACCAAGGCCCCTAAACCCCTACAGCCCTAAACCCTGAACCCTAATCCCTAAACCCTAATCCCTAAACCCTAATCCCTAAATCCTAATCCCTAAATCCTAAACCCCGATGCCCTAAAACCCTACACCCTCCTAACCCTGGGGCGGCAGCCTTTGCCAGGAACTTCGCAGGGTGGCCGAGGCCCATTAGAGACACCCGGAGGCAAAGCGAGTCCAGAGGCACCCTGCCCGGAGCTTGGGGTTTACTTGGAGGCCCTTTTGACTTAGTAAGTAGGGTTAGTAAGGTGGGTTATGGGGATTATAATAGGGTTTCTAGGGGATACTAAGTAGACTTACTAAGTCAGAAGGGCCTCCAAGTAGGGGCTTAGGAGTTCAGCAGATTCGGGGTTTAAGGGTTTAAGGTTTAGGGGTCTAGGGTTTAGAGGGACCCTGCCGTGGGGTTTGGGGTGTAGGGCTTGTGGGATTCAGAATTCAGATGTTCGGCTTCGGCCGTTCGGCATTTTACTTTGCCGGAGTTTAGAACAGTCGGCGTCTGTCGGGCTTTAAACGTGTAGTGCTATTCAGATGGGTTGGAATGTGTTGATCTAAAGTATAATGTGCAGCGGCACCCATGCCACTTTGGTTTGTGTGGGGATAGAGTGTTTTTGGGATACTTGTAACTGGGGGTTGAATGCATGATTCAGGGGGGCTCCCTAAACTCTGAACTAGGCAGAGGCTTTCGAGGGGCGTTCTTGAGTTTTGAGCACTTTCATGGGCTGACTCTCAGGTGCCAACACACCACAATCTTAAACATACATTAACCCAGAGGGTCCCACATACACTACCATTATGGAATTAGGTCCCCAAAACCAAAATAGGAATGGTTTTATGGGGCCTAATTCCATAGGTAGTGTATATGGACCCTCTGGGTCATGTATTCCACGCAGGAAGTCCAAGTAAGGACATCAACAGAAAGCCATGCCAATATACCATGGGACGACGAGCTAAACCCTAAACCCTAAACTGTAAGCTATTCAGAATAAGGCAAGGCCACCACCATCATCGCCATCACCAGAGCAGCAGAAGCGGCTCAATCCTAAATTGGGTCCTGCACCCTCAATTTTACAAAAAGCCTTACCCTAATCTTACAGTTAAACCGGAAAATCCAAACCCTTATTTCATCTCGATTTCAATCACCAGGATGAAGCCACACCCTGACTGCCCGCCTTAGCATCTCTGGTCGTTCGAAATCCTCAAGGCGCCTCCATTTTCGGACGTTCCTGGCTTAAATGATCATGGGACTTAGTAACTATAGGATTCCTGAATCAAAGGTTCTATAAGGGATCTTCAAGGGTTTACGGCTTGAAGGGTCATGGGACTTAATATCCCAGAGGGTCCATATATACTATCACTATGGAATTAGGTCCCACAAGACCATCCCCACTATGGGGTTTTGGGGCCTAATTCCATAATGGTAGTGTATGTGGACCCTCTTGGTAACTTCCTAAACCCTAAACCCCTAAACCCTAAACCCAGGGTTATCAACCCAACGAGGTTAGAACTCATGGGCGGAAAAGCTTACGGCTTGCGGCTTTAGGGCTCAAGGGTGTTAGGGTTTAGGGTTTAGGGCTTTAGTATCCCGAGAACCCTGAACCCTAGACCCAAACCCCAACCACTAAACCCTAACTAACCACAGGTTTTGGGGGTTCCCTGGGCTCTGTAGCTCCTTATTTCATAGAGATTATCATCATTTCTGGCTCCTTAGCTCCTCCAATATCAACGGTTAGCTAACCCTAAACCCTAAACCCCCAAGGGTTCCAAGCATTGTAGGGTTCAAG
>BGNK01003572.1:54435-65253 GCA_003297005.1 Symbiodinium sp. clade A Y106
CATTCTGTCATTGTGCCGATAACTGTAGGAGAAATATTATACAGAGAATATATACCTACCTACATATATATATATATGTGTATACATGCTTACGGATATACATATATGAATACACAGATTTGTGTATATATATATATGTAGTTATGTATGTATGTATGTATGTATGTATGTATATATATATATGGCGACGTAGAAGAAGATTCGAATATCTGGGCATCTCCAGCCAACCGTGGAATTTGAGGGGCAGATGTATTTGTGTTCGTAAGGGGTGTGTGTTTAGGTACAGGGCATGAGGTTTAGGCAAGAAAGCAAGTAGGACAGGAAGAGAACAAGTCCTATCCAAACCCAAACCCTAAACCCTGAAGCCCACAACCCTGCAGTCCAGGGGTCCAACCTGCTCGGCCGCGTCGCTGCTTCGCGTTTGCCTTTCACTCACCGGGTTCAACATTTCAGGTTTAAGTCCATCTTGGACTGAAGTGTGTTGAAGCTGATGCCTCACAAGCTTCAAAGTGTAAGAGGCCAGAAATTCCAGCACTCATGTGAACTGATACTCATGTACTTCCCTCGATACAAACGTGCACTTTCCATGACCCTGGCTGAACGTTCGAAATCTTGGGCTTCTCTTATATAACGGCCTCAGTAATTTAGATTGGAGTCTTGAGGGTCTGTTACAGTTTACTGAGAACATGAAGGACTCAAGGACTATAAAGGGAGACTATCTGCATTAGGGGACTGCTGTCGATCAAGCCAGCCAAGCTGTGGTACTCTTTGGTTAGGTGCGACCTTGACACGATTTAGGGTTTAGGGTTTAGGGGACATGTTGGCAATGCCGGCGGCTATGGGTGTATCGGCTTCAGGAACTTTTCACAGGCTAGAAGTGTCGATGAAAGCTGAGGCTTTCTGCACTTTAAGGTCGCGATTTTAAGGTGTAGGGCAGGCCTGTTTACAAGGGTGCCGTACTGTTTTGGGGACCTAAGCAGGGACCAAAGCAGTGACATCACCTCAAGGACGAATCGCACGTGGTTCTGCCGATCAATGTCGGAACCAGCAGGTGACTGACGGGCATTTACAATTAGAATAGGGTTTCGGGGCATATTATACCATCATTTTAATAAGGAGCCACCAAAATAGTATTGGCAAGCCTTTAGGCCGCTGTATTGCTCACTTTGAGTTTGAATAGCCAACAATAACTTCATGCGGCTGTCGGAGCATTTGACATGGCTTCAAATTGTCTCCTTGCAGCTTTGGCTGGCTGTGAAGCGAATGTTCCGTGACACTCCGAACAGACGTCTCTGCATTGAAGCCTCATAGCTACACCCCAAAAGCCTCAACCGTAATTACGTCGAGTTGAACCTAGGTTTAGGGCTTGAGCTTTAGCATCAACGCTGGAAACCAAGAACATGGGTTTTAGGGCCTAGGGTGGACATGAAGACCAACCTGGATTGCAGTTTAAGGACCTCCCACCTTATGAAGACCTACAGCTGAAAGACCATAATTAACGTTTGCAGTGACTTTTCCTGCTCGGTTTCTTTCCCAAGTTCTTCTGAAAGGGTTTTGGCCCTTGGTGCTTGATTGCTGCTCTTTAATTGCGAAGCTCTTTCACCCCCCTCCCGCACACGGTTTAGGGTTTAGGGTTGCGCAAGGTAGCGATACCCAGCGCTGTGGGCAAGTCTGGGCTTTGTTTAGAGTACGTATACTGTCCATCATCTTGATTTCCGACACCTTTGAATTTGTCACCTAAACCCCAAACCACAAAACCTTAACCTAAACTCCAAAACCCTCAACCCTAAACCCTAATCCAAAACCCCAAAACCCTAAACCCTAAACTAAACCCCCAACCCTAAACTAAACTCCAAAACCCATAACCCTAAACCCTCATCCAAAAACCCAAAACCCCTAAACCCTAAACTAAACCCCAAAACCTAGATCCTCATCCAAAATTCCAAAACCCTAAACTCTAATCCGATGCCCCAAAACCCTAAACTAAACCCCAAAACCCCAAACCGGATGTAAATCAAGCCTAGCCTGAACCCAGCCCCAGTGGCCTTCGTCTCCACGCAGTCGACGAGCATCGAGATGCGATTCTGAGGGTCGTACTTGGTTTGCCTCGAAATTGTTACCTTAAACTCCTGAACTCTTAACCCTTACATAAGCCTGAACCCCAAACCTGCGATTCCGAAAATTTCTTTACCGGAAAATGCAGCCCATCTCCGGGTAACTACAAGGTAGGACTTCCGGAAACATATCTCACACCCTAGGGTAGTTTAGGGTCTCAGGGCAGAGGGTTTCAGAGTTTCGGTTTTGGAGGCATCAGGTTGTAGGCTTCCTCAAGGAAAGACTCTTTCAGCTAAAGGGCAGCGAAGTCTCCGGGAGGCTCCAGTCAAGTGCTCGCAGACTATATGGGTTTAGGGTTTTAGGGTTTATGCATCGTATACTGTAGGGACCTTACTGATTAAAGTAGGGTTCTGGGATACAATACAGCATAGTTGTAGTAAGGGCCCTAAGAAAGCATTACTGATTCTTCAGGCTTCTACATTTTTCACGGGCGATGTAGTCATGGCCTCAAGCGGCCCCCAGACACGATATGGACTTGTAGCCAAGCAGACTACACAGCAAGGGTTTAGGGTTTAGGGTTTAAGGTGTCGGGCAGCTGACCTAGGATAGTTTGCATGTCAGCATTATGCAAGCCACGCTCCACAACTCTCTGCGTCTCGTTAACAAACGACACGTTGCACGAATGCACACAACCTCTACCGACTGCATTTCGACAAGCGAAGGCTCTGAAGTATGCAAACCAGGCTGCTTGTGCCGCCCACAATCGACGACCTCTGCTGGGTGTAGAATTCTGCTTGTTCCCCTGATACAAGCTTAAACAAGAACGGGTGCGCGTGAATGCACTGCAGTTAACTACTCACTATTCAAGTTAACTACCTTCGACAATGTATAACGAAGTCACAATAAATGCTCGGTTGGTAATGCAAACTAAGCTCCCTAACAAGAATACAGCGAAGCAGTCGTGGAAGCCTAAACGATAGCCTTCCGAGCTCCAAAGCACCCTAAACGGCCCTAAACCCTAAACCCTCACCTAAGACCCACAATCCCAAGCCCACAAAACCGCGCATCCTGAATAGCATGTGCATAAAACTGGACAGGATCGAATCAGGGATGCCTGTGCCCAAAACTATATAGCTATCTTACTTACAACCTTAGCTATAACTGGACACTGTTCAGTAATGGGTTCGAGCTCTAGGCTCTAGGGCGCCTACCTGTACCTCTCGAAGAGAGCGTATGATGACCTCTGAGTTCAGGGTTAATCCAAGTACATAGTTCGGAGATTATGTGAAGGAGGTTTCTGTGTGACGGAAGTCAAGCCATATGCATGTTTGCACGGTCCCCTTGAGCTGTACTTCAGGGCCGAAATTGCGACGGCACAAGCTTGTCCCAAACTCTAAACCCCAAACCCGGACACATCCTGGGACACTATGCCATCTCTGTCGAAGTGCTGAAGCAGGTATAGCCGCTGGCTACAAACATTCTTACAGAAGTGTACTAAAGAGATCTATAGAGGCCTGAAGAATTAGAATACGGTTTGAGGGTATACCCTAAACCCTAAACCCTACTAAAATCGAACCCAGGGGTTCTCAAGTGAAAGTATGGGCCTAGGCAGCCGAACGTGAGGTTTAAGGCGAGAACTTGCAGGATTTAGACCCTGTCAGGGACTAATGTAGGACCCTGATTAACCCCAAACCAGTCGGATACATTTTGGGAACCCTAATAAAGGCCCAAGGTTTCTTAATCAGGTTCCTACATTACAGTTGAGGGATAAGCAAGTGCACACAGCTTGAACGTCCCAGATCCATCACGAAATCCTAAACCCTAAACCCTACACTGCTGCAAACTACATAAGAGCTGCAGGCACCCAGACTTTCGCGTTAAGGGTGCAGGTTTGGCGTTGAGACTTTGTTAATTCGTCGACCATCAACAAAATTAGCTGAGGCTTTTGGCTCTAGCTGACAAGCAGGATTTTGTGTTTCAAGCTGAAACATGTTTTGAAGTGGGAAGAGAGTCGAACTGCTTATGGCGAAGCTGCGTACTCCACGTCATCGATGGTAATGGATGTTTCTGCAATGTTCGTTGTGATGACCACCTGGCCGACATGCCCTTCCACTGATAGCTAGGTAGCCTGTAAAGGAACCCTTTATAGGAACTCGTAAAAGAACCCTTATAGTAGGAAGGCTTACCTGGGCAGCCTTGAAAGGAGCCCTTTTGGGAACCCGTAAACGAACCCTTATAGTAGGAAGGGTTTACTGGGCTGCAGTGCTCTATTCGGCCGATCGTGGGTGCGACCTGCACCTAAGCCTTCCTTCAGGAAGTCAAAGGCAAATAATGTAGGGGCCTTAATAATTGGAATAAGGTTTTGGGGGTTCTTTATTATTCTTATAGTATAATATATCCCCAAACCCATTAAGCCCCCTATATTAATGGGTCTGCTGGCTTTGGCCTTAAGGCTTTAGGTTCCCTACGTAGCAGTCGCTTTTTGCTTTTTGAAGCAATGGGTGTTGGTGTAGTGATACCGATCCCAAGCAGGATCGTTCTTCGACTTCGCCTATTCAAGATGCCACGACTTGCAAGCACCGAATGGCTCTTGAACGATGGCATCCCTTGCGCAAAGTGCTGGGGTGCGATCCTGGCTAACGGTAGCAGGAATCTCGCCCTACTAGAAGGGCTACTGTAAAGGCTGCTAAAACCTGGCCATCAGAGTTACTATGCAATACCATATAAATTAGTATTGTGGTAATGTCAAACACCCCTTTGATTTTCGCCCCTTGTGCCTTTGTTACACTGCCCTCTTCGCACAGGGCCCTAATCGCAAAGCATGCTATCCAAAAAAGGTGTGACAACTCAAGGTGAAGGCAAAAGGAAGGAGATGCTTCAACTGTGGAAGTGGAGCAGGGTCGGGCGTGGCCTTTCGAGGGCTTGCAGCTAAATGCAGAGGTGCAACTGCATCTAGGGTTTAGGGTAGGTGTACAAGCCAAAACAAGCAGGCTTGACATGGCAGAACAGCGTCCTCAACATGAACCATCCAGTCAACAAAAACGAACCAACAAACAAAGCTTCCACCCACTCGAACTCGCCAGTTCGCTCGAGGTTGGAGGTTTCCGGGTTTACTTTGCGGCTCAGGGCTTATGGCTCCGCAGTTCGCATTTGGTGCCTGAGGATGTTGCAAAAGTAACACGCTGGGCACAGGATTCAAGGTAACACAGAGCACTACTTACTGCAACAGCAAAATGAATGCTGCAAGCTTCGATTGAACCTTTGAAAACCCTGCCGAAACGCAACAATCCCTTGATCTGAACGAAACCCTCATAAAAACGATTCCCCAACCCTAAAGCCTAACCCACCAAAATCTCCAGCCTGATCCCCCTAAGCCCAAAACTATTTTCGAACTCATTTAGAAAGCCTTAAAGAAGCTCAACATCTAAACCCAAAACCCTGAACCCTAAACCCAAAACCCTGAACCCTAAAATCTAAACAGCCTTTCACCCGCTTGACGGCTTGAGCTCTGCCTTCCGAGCTCCGTTGGGCGGGCGCTTGAAAACCAAACGCTGGTCCGCCACAGAGATCCTGGGGCTTTTCTGAACCGCAAACCCTTAACCCTAAGGTTTAGGGTGTATGGGGTTTGGGGGTTTAGGGTGTAGGGCTTTTCCCCGATTGGTCCAAAGTACCTATATAGCAGAATTTAGGGTCTCTGTGATAGTAATTCCTATTATGATTCGGGGAAGTAACCCCCATAATAGTACCTAGGACCCTTTGGGTTTTTCTGTTCCCAGAGACTTCAATATCCCTTAATGAAGGAATATATCTTAAATCAGATTAGGGATCCTATTATAATTTAAGGCATATTCCTTAATTAAGGGATATTGGAGTCTCGTGGCTTTTCTGAACTTAGACTGTAAACCCTACGGTTTCGGGGTTTTGCGGTTTAGGGTCTAGACCCCCGAACCCTACACCCGGGATTCGCTCTTAGGGCATAGGATCCTAGGCTTGACGAAGGTGTTGACACTTTGTTTTGCTTCTCGTTTCTGCATCTTAGGCATTCGATACGTTTTTTGTGGTTTTTACAAGGCATTTATGGTAGGCTGATGGGATATGGTGGACTTCTAGGATTCTAGGCTGTTCAAGGGGTTTCTGCGGGATGTTGCAAGCATGTGCACGGTTGAGCACGGGTGCATGGGGTTTCTACGCATGCAGTGTATACGAGGTTTGAATAGGTGCCTGCAGCTACGGAACCTCAAACTGCACGCTGTTGATATATTTGTTGCTGTTTTTGACTTATGGGGCCTTGCTGGGCCAAGACGCAGTATCAGACTATGTCCTACAGAACTAATCACCCAAGCTTAAAAGCTTAAGGGGCTTAGTGGGTTTCCAGGCTTAGGGCTTGAGTGATCTAGGGTTTCGGGATGCGGGTTCTGTGTTTCAAGTCTCAGTCTCCTGGAGTTCAATTCGTCTTGTTGCCGAATGCCACCCGTGTGGGTAAAGCTCCACGTTCGGAGAAGTTGGGGCCCAAGAATTAAAGGTGGGAACTGCGACAACAGGTCAGTTGGGCACCCATGAAACGTGTAAACGGGCCATACAATTGCACCAGCCCAAGACCAATCCCAAACCTGTTTACATGCCGGAGAGGACTTGATTGAGACAACAGTCTGGCAATGCATGATACACTCCTACAAGGCTACATAACAATCCTAATGAAGCTGCACCAATGCTTGAAGATATGGACTTTACGATTACAAGTTTATCTCCCTGCTGGTGTGGTTGCTTCAAGAAATAGCACCACAACTGCGAGGGCTGCAATTTCGTTCTATGTTTGTCGTGTTTCATAAAGTAAATTCTGCCAGCATGACGGCGACACTACGACGATCATCACGACCACGACTACCACGACGACTGCTAATCCTCCTCCTCCTGCTCTTCGTCCTTCTCCTCCTCTTCTTCCTGCCCGGAACCCCCAAATCCTAAGCCAAGCCAGCTTAGTGCCTATCTTGACCTACCAACACTATTATGGAATTTATAGGGACCCTACCAAAAAGCAGGTTCTGATGGGCTAGGCAAACGCTGAACACTAAACTTTAAAACCCCAAACCCCCAAACTCTCAACCTGATCTTTTAAGTAACCAGGGAGAAAAAAGTATAAACTTGTATTTCATAATGGTTTAGGGTTTAGGGTTTAGGGTTTCATTAAGAAAAAAAGTATTAGAGTATGGTACCCCAAAGCCCAGCAACCCTAAACCCTGAACCGCTCAAGGGTCATCGAGTGCAGAGGTAGCAACCAAAGGCCTTCCTGACATGCGGGCGTGGCTATGGGGTGTTAGTTGTGCTTTCTGGGAGTTTCTGCCTTAAGGCTCCTAAGAGGGTCTTGGGCCTTCTGGGGGAGGGTTTCGGCTTTGGGGGGTAGGGTTTGGGATCTCACTACAAGGGTCCAGGAAGCTTAGGGTGAGGAGACATCCGAGTACTTGCAGGCTTTATTGCCCCTTTTCGGTGGTGCTATCATTGAAGTCGCTCAGCCCTGTCAGTGACAAGGCTTCAGGATCGGGACTCGGCGAGATCCTGAGAGGGTCCACAAATACAGAAGGCGTCCACAAATCCTACGATTATGGAAGTAGGTCCCCCCCAACACCATTATGAAGGAATGGCCAGATTCCATAATGGTAGTGTAATGTGGTGTATATGGACCCTCTGGGTTCTTCAGTCTAGCGAATGCCGATACACACCGCACAACCAGCACTGACGTGCGGCAACCCTACAACAATAAGCCTGCTGCCTCCACCTCGAAACCCCGTGGGAATTGCAAAAGGTGCCTTTTGGGGATCGCTTGCTCCAGGGGCCCGTAGGCCTGAACACCTCCTCCGGAATCTCTGGACATAAGTACCATTCTGATTTTTTTTTTGAACCCCTCTTTTCCACCTGCAGAATCTGAAGCGAAAAGGTCGAATGGACCAGGGGACTGGAGTGGAAGTACCATTCTGATTTAGGGTTTAGGGTTTAGGCCCCTGAAACCGTAAGCAGTCTTCGTTTCGAGTTGGCTTGGCACTCATGATACTGTCAGCCAAGTTGCTCTGGTGACAGATGGTCCGGTAGCTTTGCCCTTACCCCGGTCGCCTGGGCATGAGGAGTTGAGGCTTGATATAAACAAGTAATTAAACAAATGTAAATATAAGTGCATATATATACATGCATATAATATTTACCTATCTATCTATCTATATATGTATACATTAAGAAGAAGAAGGAGGCTGTTCAAACCTAGGACCTAGCAGTACTTGGGAGTCTTCAAGCTGAAGACTCCGAAGCCTTCTCTAGTTGTGATGTGAATGGTTCGGACACACAGGTCTTTAGGGTGCAGGTTTAGGGTTTAGGGTGTAGGTTTAGGGTTTAGGGTTCTGTAGGTTTTGGATGTTCATCCTACACCCCTAGTCCCTAAATCCAAAACGCAACAACCAAAAACCCTACACCCTAAACCCTCAACATCCTCAGCCCGCGTCCTGAACCTCGACACCTGCATAATATAGGGGCCTCAACAAATAGAATCGGGTTTTGGGATACAGGATACTATACTTGTAATAAGGAGCCCCCAAAAGTGTTACTGGCAATTATTTAGGCACCTCTATATATGCAAGAACAAGCGACCCGAAGCACCCTTAAAGCCAAATCACGCTTTCCCCGAGCACCGAAGCGTAATTTGGGGGGGGGGGTGTAGGGCTCGGGGTTTAGGGTGTATGGCTCAGGGTTTAGGGTGNCATCCCCCAGTTCATAGCAAACCCCACCATCAAGTTCAACCCAAATCAAAACAACACCCTATACCACAATCAAAATCATAACAATCAGCCTAAACCCATAATATAACCATTATCCTAACCTTGAACTCGGAAATGATAGAGCCTAAAACCTCCCAAAGCCCAACACCTCACCTAATCCAAAAACCTCCCTAAAGTCTATAACCCTGAACTGGGAAATGATAGAGAGTAGCAACTCTTTAAGCTTCGCGCCTCCCACATAGGATTTTACTAAAGTTAATTAGTAGAATGCTATTATGCTTTGTTCTTATGCTCTTCGCTACACAAATGTAAATACCAATTACAGTTCAGTTCTCTCTTCTTACATTTTGAACAATAGAAATATTCCATACCATCTTCTATGGTCTTTCTATCAGGTCGTTCCAGTTCTTCATTGTTCAGGCTTTCTGTAAAAAGTATTGGTGGTTTTTCGTTTTCTCGTGTTGCGATTTCTTATACTTCTTAATATCATATCCGCATAGTTCGCAATAATGAATGTGTTGTCGGTAGTCTTGACTGTATTGTTTCTTCTTTTCCTTGATGCTGTCGGCGTTCGCGTTTTTGTATGTTTGTGTGTATGCTTTCAGCTTTTCGGGGTTATTCAATTTCCNTGACTGTATTGTTTCTTCTTTTCCTTGATGCTGTCGGCGTTCGCGTTTTTGTATGTTTGTGTGTATGCTTTCAGCTTTTCGGGGTTATTCAATTTCCATTGTTTTTGTCTTTCAATTCTTTTAATCTTGTTATTTTCTCGGCAAACATCACAAATACGAACCCTAACGCTAAACATTTCGGAAGAATATGTAGTATCACACTGAATACAAGTNTTAGATTATTTTTAAAAGTTTTTAAAACTTTGCGTTTTTCCTATAACTATTCTGTTTATCTAAGCATCTCCTACAAATGATATTAAACTCTTTGCTTTTTTGATGACTTATAAAATTTTGTTTCTCTTTATATGATTTACATAATGGGCAATATCTTATTTCCAAACAACAATAAATATATTCAGTTTTATCAGTATCTGTGAATGATACTTCAATTTTATCAGTGTATATGGTCATATAATTCGCTTTATAATAAAAATTATAAAGCCAATTACTTAAGATTTAACAAACTAATTAAGCACCATCTTATGTAGTGCTATTGAATGTTCAAANAATTTTATCAGTGTATATGGTCATATAATTCGCTTTATAATAAAAATTATAAAGCCAATTACTTAAGATTTAACAAACTAATTAAGCACCATCTTATGTAGTGCTATTGAATGTTCAAACACTACTTCCCTTTCGTGAGACCATCCAATGTGAAACACTGCAGGGACGCTACGGCGTGGCCTCGCGAAGCATTCGCGACCACTACGGGGGTATTTTTTCTCCTTCTTCCAAAAGCCAAAACTGGCATACTTGCCCTGTCAATAGATAATAGAAATAAAGCTTTAATCCATCTTAACTTTAAAACTGTTTATATCATCTATATCTTTCTTGATTTCAGTTATATCTTTTTTCAATAAAGTAATNGCATACTTGCCCTGTCAATAGATAATAGAAATAAAGCTTTAATCCATCTTAACTTTAAAACTGTTTATATCATCTATATCTTTCTTGATTTCAGTTATATCTTTTTTCAATAAAGTAATCTCAGTTTCCGCGCACTCCACTCTTTCTTCTAATTCTTCGGGAGTAATCTGAGATTTACCCCATCCTGTGCTACATATTTCAACGCTTCCCTCCTGTAAATTAGTATCTGGTTTAAAAATATCGTCAGGAGAAGTATGCCTACCTGCTGAACCGAATTTAGTATTTCTTTTATCAACAACAGTATTAGTCGTTATTATGTTATTTTCTTTGACAGTTTTAGTCTCTTTATGATAAAATTGTCTTTTACAACGGCAAGGGATACAAGATAAACCTTTAGCATTAATACGAAATCCTTTATCGTTGCTATTTTCTGAAATGTCGCTCATTTATATTAATAACGATAT
>BGNK01003573.1:18604-40660 GCA_003297005.1 Symbiodinium sp. clade A Y106
ACTGCCCTCGTTGACCCTCTGTTGTCTGTGCGCCTGTGCTCGCAGGTCGCATAGTCATTCTTAGGCTTTGCTTTGGGCCGTGGAGTAGACCATCGGTGCCCACATTTCATGCACGTCTGTGTGATGACGTGTGCATTTGATCCCGCTCTGCTTATAGCATGAGCTGGGCAACCATCTGGGCACGGTCCTTCTGGACTCGGCTTTAGGTTGGAGAGCTTGCTTCTGGACTTGGTGCTTTTCTGTGCCAATATCCATTCCCTCACCGGAGCGAGGTCTTCAGCTTCTTGCTGTGAGAGAGAAAAGTCTCTTCTCTGAGCTGTACCTTGCGGGAANGCTTGCTTCTGGACTTGGTGCTTTTCTGTGCCAATATCCATTCCCTCACCGGAGCGAGGTCTTCAGCTTCTTGCTGTGAGAGAGAAAAGTCTCTTCTCTGAGCTGTACCTTGCGGGAAGGCGTAGTGCTTATTACAAAACACTAAAAATTCCCGGAGCATTGGACTTGTAGAAGTCTCTTTGATGCCCCAGGTGAAGTAGTCAGGATAGTCCTGTACCACTTCCCCGAAAGTCCTTCCTCTATGAAGTCCGAACCCAAAAACGGTGTCCGATCCTTCAGGAGGAGGCTCGAGGAACTCGAAGGAGCCGTCTTCGACGAGCTCTTCGTCTTCGTCGTCTTCTTCCGCAAAGTCTCCCGGGCTAAAGAACCCTGGGTAAGCCTCGGGATGGCTTGGATCATCATCCATAACCACAAAGGCTTCCTGCTGAGGCTCTTCTCCCGAGNAAGTCGGTCTGGACAGCTGCGTCTCTTACAGAGATCGCAGTCGCGGAGAGATGCGCAGCTTTAGTAACGCTGGACGCTCCAGTCGCTTTGCCTTGGCATTCTCTGTCTCCAGCCCAGTGTCCTTTCTTGCCGCACACTTTACAGGTGCTACGGCTCTTTACTTCTTTGAGCTTCTTTCTTCGGTCTTCAATCGATAGACCGCTGGGCCTCGGACTGTAACCGTGAGCATGCTTACCCATCGGCTTTCCTTTGCCTTTCGCCTTCGAGCGCGCGAAGTAGGCAACAACTTCTGCCTGGCAAGCCTGGGCCATGAAGGCAATATTATCATTNTATCATTGTCCTCCAGATCAAACTCTGGTGAACTGATGAATGCCTCCATCACATCCAGCTCTATGTTCTCGGCGGTCGCATCTTCGAGCGATCCAGCCAAGAACGCTGTGACATTGTCAACAGCTTGAACCAACTCCTCTTCGTTCTCGGGATCCCAAACGGAATCATCTTCCCCATAATTCTCGAAGAGGTCTTGTGGATCGGTCAGGTACGCTATGGGCTGAAACGAGCCCTTCTTTCCTTTGCCTTTTCCCTTGTAGGGATTTCCCCTGGGAACAAACCCTGGGGCCTTGGGAGCAGGTTTGCTCTCCAAGAAGTGAAGCTTACCGTGCTGCGTGATCAAAGCTTTCTCGATAGCCTCAAAAGACGGCTTATCGCCAACAGCGGTAAGGATCATTAGACGCTCTTTGCGATCTAATCCACAGTTGTCTAAAAGTAGATCAGCTCGGATGGTATCTGAGATCTCCAGGGAGTTATCAAGCTCCTTGAGCTTGCGATACCACCTCTTGCGTCGCCCGGTGTATGAAGTCATACTCTCGCCGGGTTGACGTGACAGGACTCCGCCTACGCTGGAGCCAACTCTGTAGAGTTCCTTGGCTTCTTGAGCCTGCAAAGGAAAGATTTGCTTTTTCACCGCTTCGATTATCTCCTCGATAGCGCTTTCTTTCTTCAACACAGTATGCCCCAAGTCTTGGGCAACTATGTAGGCATCGCCTCTGAGTGACTCTAGAAGCTTTGCGCCGAGCGAAAACCTTTCTTCGGTCTTCGTCGCGTGGAGCNATGCCCCAAGTCTTGGGCAACTATGTAGGCATCGCCTCTGAGTGACTCTAGAAGCTTTGCGCCGAGCGAAAACCTTTCTTCGGTCTTCGTCGCGTGGAGCTTAGCCATCGCGCGGAATTACCATTCATAGTAGTCCTGAACGGAACCACTATAGACTAGGAATCCGGCTTTAGTAAGCTCGGGTTACTTCATCATGCTGCTTGGGGTTGTAACGCAATCCCCCTCCAGCTGCCATGGCTGCGAGGAGGGGAAATCGCCGCAGTGGGCGAACTAAGTGTAAAACGAGCGCTGGCCCGGATTCGGGCACTGGCTCCGCTACCAGTGTGAAAACCGGTCGTTTTCCCGCTTGAGCCAAAAAAGGGGCCCCTGCAGTCAGTCACATGCAATCTGTGCTGCTGGTTTCCTACACCTAGGACTGTACAACAACAGCTGAATTAGACTACCAGGCTTCGTACACGCTGTCAACTGAGCACACTTTCACACGTAACATCAGCGACTCGAGCACATTGTCCACATCCACTTTACTACATGCCCCACTTCACGGCTGGAATCAGGGATTTCCCTCACTCTCCACATCCGTTTCCCAGCATGACACAGCCAGCAGGACACGTGTCCCTCATGCAGCTGTCATCCAGCATTCCAGGTTCACTCGCAGTCATAGCTGACACCTGTTTTCCACTGTCCTCCCTCACGTGCCCAAGTTGTCAAGCACCTTGCCATCCATCTGGATGGATGGATACATACATACATACATACGTATGCGGACCTACAAACATATACGCATGAATATACACAAACAAATACACACACATACGCATACGCCTACGCGTACACTGATATACATACACAATCATACTCATATACAGTATACGTCGGAATACACATGTGCTTCTCCGAAAATTTCTACTCTTAGTTCCCTTTTTGCTCGTTCTTTACCCGTTCTCTCTCTCTCTCTCTCTCTCTCACGGACTCAGTCTCCTGTCAGCCGCGACGCGGAACACAGCGATTTCGCCATGCACGCTTATCTAAAATGAAATGCGAGAATCAGAACCACCAAACTACAAGGAGGTCACATGCAGTGCCCAATCATCCCGGATGCCCTCCAAGCTGAGTTGAGGCAGGCGTTGCAAGTTGTGTATGTGCCCGTTCTGTAGCAGAAATTCGCACCACACAGACAGTCATCGTGCATGTGCATGCAGACATAACCCAGGACCAGGAAGGGTACCGCAGTTGTGCAGAGGTCCGATGCAATGATGTTGCTTCTGAATGAGATACGGAAGTGAGGAAATGCACCACCGAAAGCTGCCCCGACCTTGCTGTGGAAGGCGCCAATTGAGACCACCAGCTCTGGAGGTTCGTCGGGCTTCGTGGAGACTGCAAAAATGAACTCCTGGAATCTGGCGCATCTCAAACAAGCGCACTCCGCTCGCGCTTCAAAGTGCAATGCTCGCAGGCTGGGCCCTGGGCCCGCTGCCCCTCGTTTCGCAGAATGGAACTGAATCGATCCGGCTGCAAAGAAAAGCCCTTGTTCAGAACAAAAACTTGAACCTCACGACTCATTGCCGGAGCATGCCGCTCACGTCGCGGCATCCTCAGCTTGGCTGTGGTCTGTATTCGCGCCACAGCGCCGCGGCAGCAAACCTCACCAAGAAGAGATACTGGTATGAAGTGCCTGTTACTGTGGCACGCTTCACAACGAGCTCCCTGCATCAGTTGAGGAATTCGTTGGCTGCGAGCAAGATCCAGCCTCCAAAAGTGCACTTCGAAAGTTCAGGCCTATGCTTATGCAACCTTTCGCTCTGGCGTTGGCTCTGCTTTGCGTTTCCCCTGACTCCCTCATCCCTCGCTCTTGGTCTGAGAGTGCTAGTGTGCACAAGCACCTGCCCAGTCGCCTGACCACAAACCAAATCTGGAAGCTGTGTGTATATTTGATAAGCTGGCGGACAACACCTCAAGGAGAGGAATGGAAGGCATTACACATCATGACACGTCCAGTGAGTTCCTCTAGAGGATGTGGCACAGCAACGGTCACGGCACGTAGACATCCGTGATGGACCGCCAGATAGGGTGCACAGCATCAAAAACAGAGGAGTGCTGCTTTATTTGTTGGGAAAATATCTTCAACCGGCTCAACCTCCGGGTGGCTCCGAACTAGTTTTAGTTATCCACGCGTGGTTTTTGTGAGGTTTCCTGGGTGCTTTCCATGACGTCTTTCAGACTGATGTGGGAAGCACAACTGTGAAAAAATGCGCATGGTGATTTTCAGCATGCGGAGCATCGCTATTGTACATGAAGCTAAACATGACACAGGTGCGAGAACTTCCACTTTTTGACGAGCAGGGACATGTGATGTGAACGGGGCCTGCAGGGTTTCATCAGAGCTCGTGGCTTTCCAAGAGTTGTCCTCTGCTTTGCCACGACCTTCATCGATCATTTTCTCCTGCATTCAATGCAAAGTTCAGCTTTCCCTTCTCATCTCCGCATCTCTGCGCTACAAACCTCAAGGCAGGGATCAGTCATTTTCTTATCCAGGTATCTGCAGAAAGCCCCCATCCGACATGACGGCAGGTCCTGCTTTGTGAGCTTTTCTTCCATGTCGTCATCCCCTTCTTCGTCTTCGTCGTCACCGTNAAAGCCCCCATCCGACATGACGGCAGGTCCTGCTTTGTGAGCTTTTCTTCCATGTCGTCATCCCCTTCTTCGTCTTCGTCGTCACCGTCGTCTTCATCGTCCGCATCATCCTCGTCCTCGTCCTCATCCTCATCTCCATCTTCATCGTCGTCGTCGTCTTCCTCCTCCTCTCCCGTGCTGTCTGCTCCTCTGATCCTCCCGTCCTGCAGCGCAGTCGGCCGCAGCTGACATCTTCAGGCTCGCTCACAGCAGCTGCCGGTATCAATTTCACTTGGCTGAGAACGTAGTTGCGACCGGGGTCACGTAAGACTGCCTGTTTACTTGGAGAGTCCTTGTCTTCCCCGAAGGGCCAGTTGGTGTTCGGCTCTTCGCTTGGCGTCCTCGGCTTAGCCTCCGCTGGCTTCATGGTGCATGCAACAAGGCTGGAAACACAGGCTGTGCAAGACCCTGCGGTGACATCAAGTGCTGACGGTGGGCTCCAAGGAATGCAACTAATTCGCCTCCACCAGCATGCTTGGCCCTCTAGGCTCCGATGCTCCCGCCTGGAAGGCATCATGCAGCTTATATACAGCCGCAAATCATGATCGCTTGCCTGGCCTTGGTTGATCCTGTCACTCCAATCATCGCCCAACTAGATGGCCCGTTAGACCTGCTGGGTTCGACTGCCGAACAATTTGAATTCTATCTGTGCGACATCGATAGCAGCATGCTCGCCGCTGCAGCACCAAATCGAATCAAAAAACATGCAGACAAACTCAAACCAAAAGAGAGTGTATGTGCATTGCCTGACAGTCCACAAAACTATCCGTTGTATCTACAGCGTAAATACCCCACAGACTTATATATGTGTACAGACAGTACATACATGCATGCATTCACACAGACGTACATAAATACACTTGTGTGCGCAGACATGCACACGTAGGAAGTTGGGCGTGTAGGTGCGCATGTACACTGCAGGCATGCACGCATGCATGCATGCATTAATGCATGCAAGTTCGGCTGTGTGTACGTATGCTCGCGCGTGCGTGTGTGCTTGTATATAGAGATGTAGATATGTTAAGTATGTTTCCAGTATGTCCATGGGCATGTTTGCATGTGTGCCACGAGCTGAGTGGGTGCTTCGTCGGACCTTGCTAAATATCAGATCGGCATGCTCGCCGACGCCCCCAAAAGAGGGCCAACACAGCGCCAGGACGAAGGAAACCCTTTGGCACCTGCGAGTTGATCGATTCGACAATGAAACCGATGATGCTGATGATGGTAACACTGAAGGAAATGAAATGAATACCCGCTATGCCAGACACATGAGGGTATGGGAGAGAGCTTCGGTGGGCGGAGCTCCCCCAGACGAGTGAACCCCTGTGCCCATGACCGAGGACCAGGACAGCCAAGAACATGACAAGAACAAAGAGAGAGAGAGAGAGAGCGAGAGAGAGAGAGAGAGAAGAGAGAGAGAGACCCTCAGGTAGCAACGTCACGACGAAAGATAGCAGCATGTCAACTATATAAGGCCTCCCAGAATCGGCAAGCTGCAAGAAGGCCAACCAAGCGACGCACCACCTGAGAATCTCAGTAGAGGCGCATAGCGGCACAGCAGAGTGGAATAGACAAGGCGAGAGCTGACGGAACACGCAAAGAGGAGGAACAGGTCGAAGTATGGACGAAGGAAAGCCAAGGTACAGCAGGAAGCGCTGCCACGCCGGCAGTCGTCGGCAATGGCGCCAAACTTTGCCGAAGCGAAGCCTCGAAATTTGCTTCAGAAACATTGAATGTCACATTGGCCAAGACAAGGAGCATGCAACTTCCGAAGTACATCTGCCGAACTCGCTCTTTGGCAAGTCTGTCTGTCCGTCGCCCTTCATCCTTCGTCAATAACTGTATTTGGGTTGCGATAGGGTCTGCGATTGGCGTCCTGGTGCTGACGTACGTCCGGCTCCAAGGCAGCTTCATTGCCAGCACTGCTCTCCATGCATCCATGCATCCGGAAGGAGTGCTAGGCTCTGAGGCCGCTTAAGCCTTAAGGCCTTAAGTGTGGCATCACATGGAATGGCTGCAGTCCTGTCCTGCTGAACACACGGGCTTTCACGATGATCTTGTGGGCTTAGGATAGTTCACTAACTGCTAACTCACTGAGCCCAGGTCGGATAAAGGTACGACTGTGTCAACGCTTCGTTTGCTGGCAATGGTAACACGGCTTCACGCAGTATCGGGTTTATGTTTCCTCCCAGGTTCCCCTGTGTAGTCGCAAGCTGATCCGGTCGACTTCTGAATTCGAAGCACGAGCACCGGTAGCTGGGTCAGACGAGTTGCAACTGTGGCACGCACAAGGGGACCCTCGAAAGATGCAGAAATGCTACCTGTCTACTCCGGGTTTAGCAACAATAAGTGCGCGAACGGTACACAAAGTGGACAGAGTGTTGGCACATGCCAGGCACACAAGTGCGGGGTTGCTGCACAGCACCATTATCGGAACCACGGCCAGGCTCACGCTCAGACGGAGACGCAAGAACCGTGCTTCGAAGCGCCTCAGTACTCCTTTTCTGGGCGATTCTCGTAGTCTCTCCTGACACACAAAGTCTCGGACCAGATCTTGCAGCATGCAAGCGGATGGCCTTTGTTTGTCCATCTCGTCGTCAAGCCGCGAGATCGCCCCCATGCTGCGATAGGGGGAACTCTTCGATACCTGCTTATTAGCAAAGGGAGTAGCCCGTTTTTCAGCTTGAGGGGCCTTAGGCCCGGACTCCGATTTCTAGGTCGGTGCCGGGCGTCCAAATTCCCAGGATGACGGCCGCCAGGAAGGCCAACGGGATCCTTAGAACTTTGTCGCAGCCGCCAGCAAGAGTTCTTCG
This sequence comes from Symbiodinium sp. clade A Y106, assembly GCA_003297005.1. Taxonomy (NCBI): domain Eukaryota; class Dinophyceae; order Suessiales; family Symbiodiniaceae; genus Symbiodinium; species Symbiodinium sp. clade A. The sequence continues at coordinate 25,975 of BGNK01003573.1, forward strand.
CTTTCCCTTCTGGAACTGGGCGCTCTTAGCAGTCTTTGTCCCAGCAGCACGAAGGCCAAAGCGTAGGACGATAGAATCTCGGCACAGCCGAGCAAAACTCTGACACTCTGAAAGCCAACCGAGCCAAGCCACAGCACCAGCTTTCACTTTTTCTTCTGTGGTTTCCTCCAGGCTGTCCTCGTCCTCCTCGTCTTTCTGTGGCTTGAACCTTTCACGGGCCGGCGGCACAATTCGCTAATGCTTTGGTTCAACACAGTGGGAGATCCGGTGATGTATAAAACACACTTACCAAAAAACGAACATCAACAAGAAAAGAGCGTGGATAACATCTCAAGTCAGACATAGTCAGGTCGACTGCCATTCAGCATCTGTACATCGAGCTGCTCATTTCGACTAGGACGTATGGTCGAAATCTGTTTTCTGCTCGGGTAGTTGGCAAATTGCAAACGAAAGTCCAGCACAGCCTGGATGAAAAGAACATTTCAATCATCAAGTTTCTTCGATCGCTCCATTGAGGCCATCGGAATTCGAGCCTCGGGAACCACCAAACGGCAACAGAAGTGTTCCGATGTTCAGCAACGCTGCATCTACATCAGTAGTGCCTCGACACCCCTGCACTCCCCATGATTTGGGTACGTATTTTGCCGTTCGGTGTAATAGGGCGTGTGCAGCGTTTCCCTCGACAGCCAAATGAGCCGCCACCGACCTGCCGAACATCATCATAGGGAGGTTATAACAAGCTTTTGCGAATGGTTGCACCTGTTCTCACAACAGAAACGGAAGATCAGTTCGACACAGATCATGTCGTCGCTGATGTCGCATGCAGTCTCACGATTCCAGGGGTTGAACAACACAACTAGCCATACACCGAAATGGCAGGTGAAGAGTGGGCAACGCCACATCCCTGCGGAGCACCATGGGCGGGGGTGCAAACTCTTCGTGCATGTATCATGTCAACAACTGCAGGGTTTCGACTGGCCCAAAACATTCATGCAACAATTTAGAAACTAGATTCACTAAATACTCTGCAGATACTGCGGGCAATTGTGCTTGCCCTGGTATCGTGGCTCTGAATCCTTGCCAAGAAAGTGCTCATGTTCAGGAGGATCATTGAATCAAGCGACCGCGCAACATCTCAGCAGTTTACACATACTCTTTGGCACGTATTTCAACAGCGGCTGCCACTGGCCAGTCGCTTTGCACGCGCACTGGCTGGGAACGAGTGCCCTCTGCCACCCTTCTTCAAGATTCTGATATGGAAGTTGTAGAGGATCGTAGAGAAGCAGAGGAACATCATCAGAGAAAGACTGGAGTATGACAACACAACTGCACTCATCAGAGCTTCGATTAATTTATAAAGCTTGCTTCCGAGCTGCAGCGCATTGACTGGGTTGCCGTCTGCCTAATCCCCCAAAGCCGTAAACTGCATCTTTATCATGCGAGCGGCGAGGCTGAGGCACCCACGGTCTCGTACTTGGCTAATCGCATCTTCTCGGCATCTCTGGCCCTACGGCAACACCAAGACAGGAGGCGCTGAAAGTGGCGGTGGCAGGCCTGGGGAAGGCGAAAGATAAAGGTGCTGCAGCGCCTGGCACAAAGACATCTGTCAAGAAGATGCGCGGGTCCTAGGTCCTAGGGCCCGGTGTTCACGAGGACCTGCTCGAAGAGAAAGGGAGCGGCAGAGCCACAACACACCTGCACAAATCTCCAGCGGTACAACGACTCTGTGCTCGGTCCAGTTGGTACGCTGCTGACACTGCTGACCTGCAACTGCCAAAGGCAGCACCCGAAGACTGCGCTTCGCAGCCATCTGTCCTCATCCAATGCGCGTTAAACCGCTCTTCGACGGGAAACACTTCATAAAACTCAGGGTGGTGCCTTCGAAAGTTCACGAGGCTCAAACACTACAATACAAAGCAGTGCTGTGCCGAAACGCCCGGCAAGGCGCAGGTCAGGCAAAGCCCAGTAAACATGAAATGCTGGCACTAGCTAAGAGCAGCTCTTCTGTTCGCCCCTTGCTGGCTATCTGCATTACATCTTATGCAAATCGTTCAACCTGAGCTCGTAAGAATCGCAGTCCCAATGGGTTCCAATCACAGCTGAAGGTCGTACGAGGCAGCTCTGGGTCTGTGCGTAGACATGGCTCAATGCTTTTCAAGTTCGCCGCAATACGATCGATCTAGGAAGCATGCAGCCCAAGTTTCGAAGGCCCGACCTAAACATGCATGTTCTCTCAGCAGCCGTGCCTCATGCCAAACTTGGGCTGCGAAACCCTTGTCCGCTTCGGAGCCGGCCCATAGATGAGAGCACAACTATAGTATCGTTCAGGGATGCTCAACGAAGCCGGCCGTCTCACGGCAAGAAGTCTCGTCATCTACGCACAGGGGAGTGTCCAATTCTTCGACAGTTCCAAAGGTAAAGGTCTTGCCTAGACACCCCGCACACTACACTGGCAAAAATGTCGCTGCAGCCTCTCAGGGTCTCAAGCTTCATGAAGAATATGGAGACACACCAACCTGCACAAGTTGGAAGCTGGAACACAACAGCAATTTCGCGGGAGCGAGGATTTTTGTCTATCTTTTGGTTTTTGTTGTACATTTCTGCTTCTGTTTGTGTTTGCCGCGGCTTTCGGAACATAGCCTGGTGGCCGTGACTGTCCTCCGCCTCTGCCTAAAAATCTTTTGTGTAATTTTGTTATTTTCTTTGTGCATTAGTCTGTTTTGTGTTGTCAATTTTTCGGTTTCCAGGCTTTCAAAACCTCTTAGCTCGTCTCGAGAACCCGACCGACTCTAAACTTCTGCCACAACGCTGCACATACTCCATAAATTGGTTTGTTGCACAAGCTGCGATGAATTGCGCAACGCTTCTCGATACAATCATGACATGTCTTGTTGAGCCTATGGGGTCTATGGCTCAGGCATGGGGGCTTCTAGAGTTCAGGGAATGCGACTGTTTGCGGTCGCGCAAGCAAAATGTGACGTCAGGGCCTGACCGAGAGCACCTTGTGTAAGCAGCTGCCGGGCTGCGCATCCCAATTGTCCCGCTTGCACAACAAAGCAACACTCTGGTCTCGCAAAAGTGGGCACAGGGGTCCCCGTGTCCTTTGCTAACTTTGGCTCTCGTTTCTTGGTTGCAAATAATGCGCAGCATTTGCCCTTGTTTTGCATCGAACGAGTCGGGAAATCCAATTAGTAAGGTCCTGTTTTGCCTGAAGCTATTGGGGGATTACAATTTCGAGGCTCCCGTGTTGTGTCCAGCTATCAATTCGCTGGATCCTGCTTTGCGTCGAGCTAATGGGTAATGACGATTTGCAGGGTCTTGCTCTGCATCAGTCTATTGGGGAATGCCACTTTGCAGAGTCCTGCTTGCCCAAGCTATTGGGCGATTACAATTTCGAGGCGCCTTTCTTGTCTAAAGCTATTGGGGAATTGCAATTTGCAGGGTCTTGCTTTGCGTCAAGCTGATGGGTAATTACGATTTGCAAGGTCTTGTCTTGCCCAAGCTTTGGGATATTAAATTTCGAGGCTCCTTTATAGTACTGTGTCAAGGTATTGGGCAAGTACACAAATTGTGCAGGGTCTTTCTCTGAGTCTAGCCGCTGGGGAATCAATTTGCAGGCTCCTTGCTGTCTTGCGTCAGTCTATTGGGGAATCGCAACTTGTAGGGCGATTCCGGCTCATCATCATTCTTTCGTCAGCACGCCCCCGCATTTGGCGATTCCGATTCATCATGCATCCAAAACACGCCCCCTCACGTGGTGATACCAGTTAATCATATATCTTAAACACGCCTCCTCATTATTTGGCGATACAAGTACATATCTTACATGTGCCCTCTCATCACATATCTTGTCCTCTGAACACGCCTCCTCATTTGCCAATTCAGATTCTGCACATCTCGTGAACCCACCCCCAACTTTTGACGTGCCGCGGTCTTTGGCCCGCGACCGACGCTGCACGGCTTAAAAGAAAAGAAGGCGGAGGGGGTTGGGGGGGCGCAGGCCCCCGCCCCTTTGCAACCGCAATGTCTGTATCAGGGGTTCTGAAACGATCTATATGAGTTCTGTTTCTTGCTGGCAGGTTCTGCTTTGGAAGCTAACTTGCGCGGCAGGCTGGGCGGGGGGGGCTGACAAAGCAGCGCAAGACACGCACAAGGAGCTTATTGTTTGCGAAGCATGCCTGGGGAGGTCTTTCATGTGTCAACTAGCATCGTTCGCGCGCAAGTTTAGAAAGGGAGAGGGGGCAGACATGACTTTGCCTTCCGCGAACACACACACACAGACACACGTACTTAACAGACACTCACACGGGTTTTAGTATGCCTGTTGCTGGCGTTCTTTCGTTGTCTAGTTAGTTCGTTCTTTCCTTCGTTCGTTCGCTGTTTCTTGGGTTCTTGGTTTCTTTCGTTGGTTCTTGATTGCGTTATTTATTTACTTGTTTGTTTGTTTCTTTCGTTATTTGGTGCTTTCTTCCGTTCCTTCTTGCTTGCATTCTTTATTTCTCTCCTTCTTGCTTGCTCTCTTTCTCTGATTATTTCTGTCGTTCCTTCTTCTCTCTGATTCTTTCTTGAGTTTTGTGTTCTGTCTTTGTTGATTTCTTTATTTGGCTGTTTCTGTCGTTCTTTCTTTCTCTCCTTCGTTCTTCCTTTGTTTCTGTCCTTCTTTCCCTCGTTCTTTCTTTCGTTCTTTCTTGATTTATTGTACCAGTCTTTGTTCCTTTTTTCGGTGGTTCTGTCTTTCTTTCGTTCTTTCTGGATATCTTTATTTCTTTCTTCATTTATATACTTCTTTACTTCTTTGGCTTTATGTATTTCTTTCGTTCGGTTTCTTTCTTTCTGTCTTTCTTTGCTTCCTTCTTTCTTCCTGTCTCTGTTTCTCGATTTCTTGCATTCTTTCTTTCTGTCGTCTATCTGTGCCTGCCTGTGCCCTGTCGTCAGCAAAAAGAACAGAAAAGCATACAAAAAAATAAACATAAAAAAACAACATAAAAATACAGTACCCCAATTTCGACAACTGCTTCGGTCAATGGTATGGGCCTTGGGATAGTCACCCTTGCGCCCTCCGCCAAAGGCCACTGACGCAGCGCGCACGAGCTGGGCAACCAAGTCTCCCTCGGCCTTCAAGGTCTTGACTGCCTCAGGGAACATGCCCGCGGCTGTGCTAGGCTACTGCTCGCAAGATGGACTTCTCCTTTTTATTGCGACTTACAAACGCGATGCAGCATCAGTCGACAATTGGACACATATGCACTCTGCTGTCTGCAGTGAGATTGTCTACAGCCATGAGGAACACCATGCAGAATTGTCATCGTGGTCCTGGCAAGTGTGCTGATAAGTACTACATCGCTACTTCCAACTAGCCGCTAGCCCTGCAAATTCCAGAATGATCGAGCTTTCCGAAGAATACATACCAACACACACGAGCGCACAAAGAACTAGTCCACGAGGCAACCTGTGTCGATATTTCGGGATGATACTATCGTAATAACACGTCCGGCCCGCTGGAGTAGATGGCTACTCCTGCACTGGTCTGGGAAGAAGTGGCGATAAGTGGGAGGGATGGTGGCTTGTTACTTGTGGCACGATAACCCCATCATATTCCTAATGCATACTCCAATCGAGAACTTGCTTGTTGTTGGATCACCCGCGCTAACGCGGTCAGATCGCGTGGTCCAATCACACAGGAACACTACCTGAGTTGTGTCACTGTGCGGGGATGCCTGGTTGAATTGCAAGACTGCTCCACTTGCTACCGGATGCTCTTAAAGTACGAAGACTCTCACACGCCTGGAGTTGGGCGCGGAGGCTTCCGCTGCGGTCCAAGTAGTTGCCTTTGCAAATGTACGCACAGACACACGAGGTCTACAGACGGCTTGCTTCGAAGCGGCTCAGCCATGCAATCTGCTCCTTGCCTTCCTTCCAAAAGGCTTCACCATGCTGCACACTGTGACACTGAGCGTGGCTCTGACCGGCCAGGCCTCCGAGTACTCCTCCGCTTGCGAGCTGTGCAAATTGTCAAGGCTCTTCTTGATCGTGGCCTGTGCCGAAGAGCGCATGGAGATCACGTGGAGAGGTGAACCTTCAGCTTCCCTCACTCTCTGCCCCGAAGGTCCTCATCCTTGGCAAGCTTCTTGTCCAGCTCCATCAACGCATCAACAGAGCAGCCTTCCTCCAAGCATTCCTTGCGACGTAAGCGAACGAGTAAAAGGCCACCGTACACCGTGAACTTCGGAATCTGTTGATGTTTCCAGCGGTCCTTGATGGCAGTGTTTGTTGCCTCTGTCGCCTCTAGAACCGGTGCGGGCATGTTCTTGGACTTCACGACCTGACACTTCCGCTAGCTGAAGTGAATTACTGTACACGAGCTGCCAAGCAGGTATAACGGTATAACAGCACCGAGCTGCTGATCCGTCTACGCCCAGGTTCACCTTTCCTTGCTCAAAAGCCGGACGCAGGATTCGTGACGTCTGCAGATGTCCTGTCTTCTCAGAACTCCGAGTGCCAAGAGGGAGGCAAGGAAGGAAAGGCAAACGAAACATCTGAGATGAACAAGCTCTGCGTCTACGACCTGCTGGAATCAACGTGCCTAGGCCTACGCATGCTGTTCCTGGCTACGGCCTGCGGGGTACCAGGACATATCAGATCCTGGTCCAGGCTGCACGAACACGGTGTTGCTCATCAGCAAATGCATCACAGCGCCTGCCCGAACAACTCAAGGATGAGCCACGGTCAAAAAACACTGTGCATCATCACAGCAAAAGGCTCCCAAGCGCTCGTGGCACGGGACGGTTCGCCTGCTGCGAAGGCAGACATAAGCTTTGAAGCTCTTCGGCCGGCCATGATCTGCAGGGCACCTGGCTCTGGTGACGGGTGCCGGAGAAACCGACAATTAAAGCTGGGGCTCTTGCCGGACTGCACACTGAAGGCACTTGGCTGTGCAAGAAGGGTTGGAGACGCTTGAGTGCAACAGTATTTCAAGCACAGGTGCCTGCAAATGTCTCCTCAACCGCTGTGCTCAAGTGCTCCAAGGCAGTTTCTCTTTGGGCAGCTGGCTGCCCCCAGAGGTGCATGTCATGCGTGAGACGATAGCAATGTGGTGACCATGTTAATCCCACAGTGCAGGCATTAGCATGCAGCGCAGAGCAATCTGCAAAGCTGCCGTCGGCCACTGGGAAAACAGTTTCAAGGGATGGCAGGCAAACCGCTGGGATGTGACTTGCATTGAAAGGTGCTGATCAGCCAGCAGCCATAGCTATCCTCAGGACTGGGTCAGTAGTGGGAGCATGACACGACGCCAGACCGTATATAAGTTTACGCATGCAGCAGAGCAGCTTTCGGCCCAACTCCAAATGGTGGCTCCTGGGATGCACCACGACATAATGCCTAACAGCTTAACACTGGACAGAAGTGCGTCAGCGATTCGCAAAAGGAAGCAATAGAAAGAGAAGAACATACTCCGAACACCAGATCCAAGCAGCACTGCTTGCTCAAAGAGGAAATGCATGGCATCAGTTACAGCATCGCCGGTTGCAGCAGAGGTCTCAAAGTAGCGCATGCCATGCGCAATGGCAAACTCCTCGCCCTCTGCCCTTGTCACGACTCTCCTTCCGAGGTCAACCTGGCAGCAGAACGGCATAACGGTGGCCACGCCACTCCCAAAGAGGACAAGAGGGAGCTCAGCGACGCAGAGTAAGCCGGCAAAACTTGTCAGAACCATTTACATCGGAATGCCACAAGAGATCCTTCCAAGCAAGCCTTGTTGGCGCAGAGCGCCACTGCTGGAGGACCTGTCGATGTCTTGTCCGACCGAGACCTCATTCGCAACTTCCAGACCAGGTAGCTTGAGGTTGGGTCCCGCAGAAGCCAGCCAAGCAACAGAGAGCACTGGTGTCGACTTGCCTCCTCGTTCAGGGTGAGTTCCCAAGGTGTTCATATCTTCGGCTGTTGCACCACATCAGTTTACACAAAGAATGCTGTCCTCAAGCCAGGCGGGAAGGTCAGTGAAACTTTTTCGGTTCGTCACGTCAAATACGAGGAGCACCGCCTCAGATGTCGGCTCCAGAACTCCCCTCTCAAGCCCATTCCGGCAGGATCACCAACAAAAAGAAACCAAAGATTGCCATCATTCTGCCGGGGTTCGTTTGACTGACCCATTGAATAGAATTCAGTTCGAATGTCCCGGAACTCCTCGCCTCCTGCCACACTGACGTCAGAGATGCATACATGCCAGGCAGAAGGCTTTGCATGTTCTTCGAGATGTTCGGTAAATTGATGAGATTGTGTGTTTGTGTCTATCCGTGCTCAAAAGCCAATCACCCGCTCTTCCTAGCCATCTACTGCTGCTGGCATCGCTCGGGGCTCAGGATTGTCAACTAGAAGGCCCAGATCTGCTCATCGTTGGCTTACCTGCCGTCTCGGCCGACTACTGCAGCGGAAGGTTGTTGCGGGCTTGATCATGGCCAAAAAGACTCGCAGTGCGCAGCACTTGTAGTGCCAAAAGCAGAAGGTTACCGAAGCCGTCGGCACCTTGGATCCCTGACCCGCAACGAAGTGACTTGAGCCAATGCCCGCGTTCCCAAGAACTATAGCAGTGACAAGCACCACTCGTAGCATGAGTCGTGGTCCTGATGTGTCGAAGAAGTTTACCTTCAACTCGTGTCCCAGAACTCGGACAGGCTTCACGCCGTAGTCGATGCCGATGGTTGGAATGTATTTCTGCACAAACCGATTCTCGCAGTATCTCTTGATCAGCGTGCTCTTCCCAACAGTGGCGGAACCTGTGCCAGGATTGACATCAATACCTCTTTGAGGCATGTCCCTACCATGTATGACGGACCGCTATGACAATTGCACGTATGTCGCTCGGATTTCATGTGCACTTACCTACCGTCTTACGGTAGGTGCCCCTTCGCTCTTGATGGACTGCTTGCCTCCAGTCCGGCAACTTTCACTAGGTGCGATGGAATAGCCATCATTCCGAATCCCGAATATCGTCTGATCAAACTGCCACAAACGGCAGGAAAACGAGAGATGCGGAGCGCGGGGCCGATGGACATGATCTTCACACGCAAAGCTTTAGCACCAGTAGAAGACTGTGCTGAGCTTGCTGAGCTTGTGGGCTGGGCCTCATTGCACGTCCGCAGTTGTGACAGACACAAGCACCACAAACCCGTGCCACGACAAGGCGCTTGTGGTCTTCCAGAAGCAGCTGAGGGCGCCTCTCTCGGGGTATCGCCTGCGTCTGAAATCTTCAATAAACATCCGCCACATCGACAGCCCTTCACGGCCCACCTGCTCGACGCTCCTTTCAAGAGTCATTAGTGAGGTTCTCAAGCAACCTCACAGATACACCTCTCCATTCGACCAACGCAAGTCCTTCCGGTCCCGAAGCAGTGTCAACAAGTCTGCCTTGCGAATGGCACAAGCGCAGGGGACAGGAAAACAACAACTTATCTTTGCAAGCCTTCTCGAGGCAGCCATCATGATCGATGCCCAGGGCTGTCAGCAATTCTTTGAGCTCCTTGATGGAGAGACTGCCTTCCCATGGTCTGAGACTGAACACGTGCCATTCGAAGCATACGAAAGGCGCCGAGCCTGGGTCAGAAGGAATTTCCACTGCACCGCTCGGCGCACGCGGTTTTGGAGGGGCCGCTGCGCTGGGCGCCCGCGTGGAAGCTGAAAACAGCATACACGCCACAGAACCGCAAATGTAGATGCAGAGAGATGCAGAGAGCATGTCGTGCACACTTGCAGAGGCTGGCAGAGCTTCACTCCTGCAGCTGGCGGCGCTGGCGGCGCCGGCCGCGCTGGAGGCCGCTCCATGGAAGCGTCGCGGTTGAAGCGAAAAGGACCTGAACTGCCGTTCGCAACGTGGCTCCAAATGCTTCTGGGCGGACAGACGTCTCCAGTGGCCTTGACCGGCTTGTTAGGTCTGTTTTGCATCGGAGGATTTAATGGAAGCCCGCTCACGAGGACGGTGCGGACCCTCTTGGGTAGGGTTTGCTCTCACGCTTCGCAAACAGGATGGGCTCTGGCATTTCTGTTGTCCGTGTGAGATGGTTGGTTGAAGAGTTGAAGAGGAGCCATCCCAAACACTCCCTGATTGCGTTTAGGTCTGAGCTGCCACTTCCCAGTCCATCCTTCGAGCGCAGACGGATAAGCGTTGAATCGTAGGCTGCACGCTTCCTGACCGCAAGCACTCCAGTGCAACAGCTCAACCAACAAATGCAAATCCGAGCCTATCGTCAGTAAGTGTCTCCACGGCGGCTCCGCATTCTTTGAACTTCTCCGGATCTCCACCCTCAGGCATCTGCTTCCAACTTGTCGTAGCGCTACGGGGCTGAAAATGTGTCCAGTCGGTGGCCTTGTCTGGATGATGCGTCAATGCAGCCTTCTTGTAAGCTTTCTTGATTTCCTGGCACAGGAAGGAGCTGCTTTTTGCCCGGTCACCATACGTACTGGTGACAATGGCCTCGGCAGTTGCATCTCGGGTGATTCCGAGAATGTCATAGTAGTTTTGTGCCATGGCATCAACTGGGCCGACAATTTGGCCACTGTCACATCAGCTGTATTTGAGTCCACTCGCTGCCCTACTTGTCATCCATCATTGCTGTCGTTTTGCCAGCCTCAACCGACCGGATCTGAGGAGTCGGGGCATGTCCGCACAAGACCACATCTACCGCGGCAAGCCTGTGACTATCAGGCCCCGGCTGCTTTGGCTTCACAGGCTCAGTTGCATCAATGTCTCCCTCTTCGTATTCAACTGAAAGCTATCCTAGGAGTGAAAACAATGGGCTTGGCGAGTCAACCTGCTTTTCTTCGGACGGTTGCGCACCATTGGTGACATGTTTCTCAATGTTCAGGTGCTGCCTGACCATCACTTTCGACGAGGTGGGAGGACCATTTGATCCTTCTTCCGATATCTTAAGACCGCCTCAGGCTGGCGACGGACGAACTTCTCCGTGGTTTTGTAGCCTTAGCTCTCAGTGTCACTCAGTGTCGGAAACCAGCAAACGACTATCGCCGTCACACCAACCTGCACATTGATTTGTCCCCGCCCAAATGCTCAGATCTTTTGCACCAACCCTCTCCCTGTACGCACAACACTTGTGTAAGCCTCCATGACTCAGGAACGAACCGAGCTTCTCCGGGGCAAAGCCCCGAACCTGCGATGCTGCGCAGACTGAAGATGACTGAAGCCATCCGTGCTGTCAATTGCTCGCTTCCGCTGAGGCACGTTGACCATCTCCAGCTTCTCAACAACTTCGCCAAGTAAGAAGCCATCCTTAGACAGCGTTGCGGCAGCGTTGCGGCAGCGTTGCGGCTGGTGGTAAAGGTCAGAGAGGGTTTAGGGGTACAGCGGAAGTATTGGCTAAGACAGGGCTGTATGCCTTCACCCTCCCCGGACATCTGGACCTTAGATTCTTGACTGCAACACAAACACGTTCCAATTGGCAGACCTCCAAGTTAAGAACTGCACAGAACCAGACCTCCCAAAGAAGAATCTCAGCCGCCCTGACCTAGACTCGAGCAGACTCTTAAGCAGCGCTTGAGATGTACTGAAAGACCTCACTCGTCACATCCTGCAGTCGGCATGTATCAAGGTACAAGCCTAGGGTGTGGAGCCTTCTTCTGCGACTGACATGCTTTCAGAAAGGACATGCTAAACAATTGTGAAAGGCCCGGCCCCTACATGCAAACCAGTTTCCGGGCACTTCTCTGTCAGGAGAAATCGCAGCGCCTTCTGGATTGCCTTCACAAGAGCCCGGCAGAAGTGCAATCGGCACAGGTTCGCCGAAGACTCAGTGACTGGGCCTTTTCTCGCTTTCCCTGCCGTTCCATTTCTTCTGCGTCCACCTGAAAACAACGAACAGCTTCGGCCGCGGCAGTTACGACCATCGAGGCTACATCCAAATGTGGTTAGCAGGCGTTTCTGCACAATTCCGTACTTCCTTCGTGACATCTCAACAGAATGACAGAGATGCCTCGTCAGCCTCGTCTTCGTCGTCGTCATCGTCGTCGTCGTCGTCTTCGTCGTCATCTTCGTCGTCCTCCGCCTCCTCGTCATCATCGTCATCGTCATCCTTGCCAGCTTTAGCTGCAGCCTGGGCAGAGATCACAAAGCTACACATGCCTGCAGATGCACTCGAATCACAAACAACTTGGAATGAGAGGCTGGCCGCTGGTGCCGCGGCATAGCCTTTGGAAGCTGTAGAAGCTTTGGCCTGCAAGTAGACATTTTCAGCGTACAGACTTCCATCGACTAAAGTCTAACTATACAGATCCAGATTTCAGTCTCGTAACATCATCGCCCTTCATCGAAAACTGAAGCCGACGTCGAGATCCGAGAGGCGGGCCTCCTCCGATGCCAGCTTTGATGCTAACTCCTCAGAACAAACTTTTCAAAGGTGGATCTCCACGGCATCCCAACCTGCAGTTCACACACAGCCTTTTCGTGCTCTGTGTCGTTGTCGTCGTCCCGTCGTCGTCTTCGCGGGTCGCGGTCTCGGTCGAGGTCGTCGTCGTCGGTGTGCCTTTCGCTACTGCTGCTGCCGCCGCCGTGGTCCTCGTCGTCCTCGTCTTCGTGGTAGTAGCGAGAGTCCCGACAGCTGCGTCACCAGCAATTTGCAGAGCAGTGCGAAACAACATATATCGTAACACCGTCTTCCTCACGAAAACTTGACAGTTGCAGAAAATGCTCATAACAACACGTGTGCGCTGGATTTGCTTGCTCTCCAAAGACAAACGCGAGACCTGAAACGACAGAAATTATAAAACAATCTCCAGCTACCCTTTACATGGGCATGGCACCTCTCCCATGCCCGTGAGGGCACCGAGCTGTCCTGCTGGAAAATGATGAGCTTCTGGACAAGGTCTTCCTTTGAGCCTTTCTTTCCCAGGCCTGGCCAGACGGCAGCAACGCTGAATGTTCTTGCTCCGAATTCCCCGTGCATGTCGCCTCTTGGCTCAGCGCAATAGCAACCTACGCGTCGTGCCCTCGTCTCCCGAATGCTCCCATCAGAGCCTCTTGCAACACATTCCTCCTCCAGCTCTTTCTTGGACAACCCACTCCTGCATACTCCGAAACCCAGGGGCAACCAAGTCGACCCAAACATGTGATGTCTCAAACAAGCTGTGGTGCCAGTTTCGTTCACGAAACTTTTTCGCATCCTTGCAGGGCCCGGTTACAGGCAGAGTTCGGCAGGTACCACGAGTGAGAGTGCTCGCCTGCATAATCGAAGAAGAATCGGCCTCTGCAGTAACCTCGAAGCGCTCGAACTGACCGCAGAGAAAGCTTGATTTCAACGCTGAATTACTTGAGAATCTGCCTCAACACCTCCTGCCATGCTGCTTGTGCAGCAGAGAAGCTCGCGGAGTAAACAAGAAGGGACATACTGCGGGTATTTACCAGAAGCACCACGCGCAAAACCATTCGGCTGCGTTCGGTTTGTGCCGTCGGTGCGGCTGCGTGCATGTACACAGCTACCACATACAAGCAGCACACATACGGATAGCATCGAGACGAAGACACATTGTCCCGACTCACTTTAGGCAGGATCTTCAGAATTCGTCACACGATGGTGATGATGAGGGCAGGGGGGATTATCAAGCTGAGGATCGTGAGGATGACAACGATGCGGAAGCCGATGAAGATCGCGACGGCGATGGTGGTTGAGTGAGAACAACCAAGCTGACGATGACGAATCAGAAGTGTAAAAAGCGGAGGATTCCACTCAACTCTCGGTCACAAAGCCCAGGCAACCAATCGTAGATCAAAGCAAGCAAAAGCGGAAGCAAAGGAGCTACCAGAGTTAAAGCCGTTAGGTTGACNTCAACTCTCGGTCACAAAGCCCAGGCAACCAATCGTAGATCAAAGCAAGCAAAAGCGGAAGCAAAGGAGCTACCAGAGTTAAAGCCGTTAGGTTGACTACACAGGCACAAGGCAAGTCCGACACCTCCCAAGGTGCAAGCGGCCTTTTCCTGGACCAAGCGTAATGCCGGTCTTGAGCAGTCAAGCTGCGACGTGAGACAAAGTTGACATGAACCCTAACATGAGCACAAGTGTACGTGTTCACAAGTCGGCGACAAATCACACCCCCCTCGACGCGAGCTCACGCGNGGTCTTGAGCAGTCAAGCTGCGACGTGAGACAAAGTTGACATGAACCCTAACATGAGCACAAGTGTACGTGTTCACAAGTCGGCGACAAATCACACCCCCCTCGACGCGAGCTCACGCGTGAGAAGAGCGGAGTTAAAAGTGACAAGCCAGACTCTGATCGTACCTCGAGCCACACCTCTAATCGAAACCAGCATAGCTAGAGAGCCACAGGACGATAGACGTGGGTCGACTCTTGTGTCATGATCATGCCTATGCATCACGCTGTACATTCGCAGCCTTTGTGATCGCAGGCTCATAGCAGAATGCCTTTCATCGCAGNATCACGCTGTACATTCGCAGCCTTTGTGATCGCAGGCTCATAGCAGAATGCCTTTCATCGCAGGCACACTGGATGAGACCCTTGATATCGCGGGGTATACTAGATCGGAAGCAATGCGCCCAGATCAGCAACGGATCGGCAGCATCGCATGTCAGTGAGACGAGAGAGACACACGAGGAAAATTCCATGGCTAGCCATTGCACCCCTGTGGGTCTTCTCAGCTTCAGCGAGGGCAAAGGATTGCTGAGGA
>BGNK01003573.1:55921-69841 GCA_003297005.1 Symbiodinium sp. clade A Y106
ACCGATGGACATGCCATATCGAATGATGCAACGCAAGCGGATGCGAAGTCCTCAGAACGAGGCGCTGTCAAAGCCTGAGGGTCGCGGCCCGCCCCTATCAAAAATCCGCAGGGGTAGGCGCCGGACTGTCAACCCGCCTTGTAGTCGCGGCAGGCTCAGCGGGCGCAGGAGCGGCGACGTTCGTGCTTCAGCGGGATCGAGTCCTCGGGGCGATCGACGGAGATGCCTTCAAGCACATGATCCCATCGATTCGTGAAGGCCTCGAGGCGTTCTTGCTCGGTTCCGTGCGTGAAGCGATCAATCGTAGTCTTCACAAGATCAACGAGCTTGAACGCGGAATCACCCGTGACGTGAGGGCGAAGAAAATCGTAAAGCAGCCAGAGGATCTGCCTACTCCCGAGACGCCGGCTAATCGTATGCATGCGCTCGGTTTCGGTCTGAACCTTATTCTTCAAAGCAATCGACTTTATGCAGTCTCGGAATGCATTCGTTTTCAAGCATTTCGTACTTGCATTCATCGGCAAGATCTTCATAGCGAGTGCCATCGGGGATCTCAACCCATGCAAGTGCATAGTTAGGATCGTAAGCAAATGCATTGGCAACGCGCTCCTTCATCTCGACGATCCATCTTCTGAGCTGAGCAGGTTCGGGCTCAGGCTCGAGGCGGAAAGATTTGCACTTTGCCTTCTTCGCATCGCCCGCCGACCCATCCCCCTTCGGGGCACCGGACCCTGAGTCACCTGGGCCGGGTGGGTTGCCGGTTTGCCGCTCGAGGCAGACCACACAGATGCGGAGCGGATCGGCACGACACACAAAGTCGACGAAGATGGGTCGGGAAAATTCTTGTGCATTGCTCGCACTGGAAGGTGTCAGGCCCGGAGGGCCGCCCACTGGGCCGAATCGTCGGAGGATCGAGACCTCCATCGGGCGGGCCGCCACCACCAGATCCATCGCCATCGGGCGGACCACCGCATAAACCACTGGGCGGACCACCGCCTCCAGGTCCTCTCCCTGGCGGGCCACCATCTGGCGGGAACCCACCGCCACCATAGGCGCCGCTCCCACCACCAGGAGCACTGGTCGGCCCCACTGCAGCGGGCGGTGCGGCAGAAGGACATGGCGCGGAGGTCCTGTCATCGAACGTCGGCATAGACGGCTGATGTCCGTCATCGTTGCGATGTAGAAACAGGAACGGTAGGTGCAAGCGTAAATGTTCCTGTACTGCTCTGGACAATCGGTATGCCGATGTTCCCGCCAACGAAGTTGGCACGCCCAAGCATGGCATCGTACCATCGGGACGGCCCGGTGCCGGAAGGCACGGTTCTCGTGTCATACGAGATCTGACATGGGAATGTCGGATGAGGCCTTGACTCCGGTGCAAAAGCTGAGATAGCCGGATGATGACAGCGATCATCTGTTCGTGACGGTCGGGCATACTCAGTGGGAGTTTCTCCGGATGTGGTCCCAGCGGCATTTGCGACTGGAATGGCCTGAATCGGAGATCGGCCTGAGAAATGTGCCGACTGTTGAGCGATATTGTCAGCATTCAGCCCGGAGGGATTCATCGGCACACGACTTTCAGTTCCGGCCTGCTCGGGACTGGCTCGCAACTTTGCCCGCCTCAAAATCTCATCAAGAGTCTGAGAGCTCGTCTGAGACTGAGCAGTTGAGGCCTTTTCAGCAGGTGCAGCGTTGCAACCGGGCATAGAGCCGTGNAAAATCTCATCAAGAGTCTGAGAGCTCGTCTGAGACTGAGCAGTTGAGGCCTTTTCAGCAGGTGCAGCGTTGCAACCGGGCATAGAGCCGTGATCAATCGGTCCCAGTAGGGAAGACCTTGGGCTGACGTCCTGAGAAGAATGACCCAGTGGCCGGGGGTAGATCGGTCGGCCGTGGAATGTCAACATCATGATCGCTGATATCAAAGAATTGGGCTCGATCTGGCCTTGAAGGCGTTGAGTGGTCAGAAGCGGTCTTGTGAGCGTGACCAGCCTCCAACTGCATTACACGAGCCGTGAGATCAGCAATGAGACGATCAGTACGCTCCTTATGCTCGTGAAGCGCACGACCCATTTCAGCGCGAGTGACCTCGATGCGGTTAGTAGCGGTTTGCTGTACCGTACCAATATGCGCCTCGGCATTGGATATCTTGATGGAGATCTTGCGCAGCGCGTCAGGATACCGCCTTATCGTGCGGATGGTTTCCTGAAGCTGTACCGATATCGATCCAGCACGAGACTCGTTCATTCGAAAGATCCTCTCATCAAACTCGATGAATCGATCATTGACATCTGAGTTCAGCCTAGCAAAGTGGGCGTCCAGCGTCTCATGATCGGAAACTCGTCTCTCATGGGCTACGTCGGCCCGGTGCTGTCGGAGATCACGCTCGTTCTTCAGCTCAGCTTCGATAAACTCCCATGTCTCTCGGATCTTGCCCTCAAGGCATTCGGTAATATCGGAGACACCGTTCCTCAAAATCTCGAGGTCGGCCTGCGTAGTTGCGACTCACCCTGCGCGATCGCCATTATATCGGCGGCAATACGCGCGGTCGCCTCAGGACCGAGAGCGTCACCAACGGCAGAACCGTGGGCATATGCCATAGCGACCCCCACGCCATCATCGTGTGCGTGGGCGTCGCCTCCAGGGCCTAGCGCATTAAGCGTAGCACCAGGACCCTGGGAAGTGTGGCAGGATAGCCAGGCATGTCACCACCGTGGCCCGGCGCATTAAGCGCTGCACCGGGACCAAGCGGTGGGAGCAAGGAGCCTGGAATCGTAAGAGGGGGCACAGGCCCAGCTCTGCCCGGCACCGGACCATAGGAGGTCGGGCGCGCGGGTCTGAAGGACGCCGACCCAAAGAGGGCACGGGCGCCCTCTGGGTCCCCACGAAGGGACAGAGGGTGCAAAAGGGCGCGCAGCGGGAGCAGCAGACGCAGAAAAAGCAGGCAACGCAGGCAAAGCACGAGCATCGACAGCAGGCATGCTGGCGTTAAGCGTGCCAGGCGTTGCGTGAGCGGTGCATGGCAAAAGCGGCACAGGCAGCGGAGCACTCTGGTTGTCCTCAGCAGGCGGAGCAAGCAGCGAAGCGTTAGCTGAGCAAGCGAGCGAAGCGTGCGAGGCGCAGCGGGCTGCGTGGGCACTATCATCGGGCTCCACGACATCCCGAGCGACTGGCGTCACTAGTGAAGAACCGGCAGTCGAAGGAACACGAGGAGAACCGATCGGAGTCGCCATTCTCTCGGTGGCGCGACCTATAACACAGGTCCGAACTTGGTCTGAGCCAGGAAAACGGGAGTGATCAGACGCTAGTTGGATCAGGTGACCCGAGTGCCAAAGTGTGCAGAAGCAAAGCAGCAATCCACAATCGGTAGCGGAGGCCCTACGGCTGATAACCTGTAAAAAGCGGAGGATTCCACTCAACTCTCGGTCACAAAGCCCAGGCAACCAATCGTAGATCAAAGCAAGCAAAAGCGGAAGCAAAGGAGCTACCAGAGTTAAAGCCGTTAGGTTGACNTCAACTCTCGGTCACAAAGCCCAGGCAACCAATCGTAGATCAAAGCAAGCAAAAGCGGAAGCAAAGGAGCTACCAGAGTTAAAGCCGTTAGGTTGACTACACAGGCACAAGGCAAGTCCTAGACCAAGCGTAATGCCGGTCTTGAGCAGTCAAGCTGCGACGTGAGACAAAGTTGACATGAACCCTAACATGACCACAAGTGTACGTGTTCACAAGTCGGCGACAAATCACAAGAAGTAAAGACATGAAACGGCAGAAGGTGTTCGCGCTGGCACTGGGCGGTGGCGCCGGTGCTGTGGCTGCTACTACTGCTACCTTTTTCGACCTGGGGCATCTGCTTCTTTGCCTGGGCCTTCTGCCACTCCCTTGTTCGCATCGAAGTTGGTCAATTCAGCCTGCACAGGGATCCGAAGCTGCGAAAACAAACCTCAAGAGACGGCATTCAACGGCCGCTGCGCCTCGTGTTGCTGCTCCAGCTCGTCCAGCTCCTTCTGTGCAGCCTCTTTCATGGCACCTCCGGGTTCCCGCGGCAACCACACGAATGTTGGAAAACGGTGCCAGCCTTTGAGCTTCTTGATTTTCTTCTCGAGCTCCTAGCAGGACCCGGAGACCCGGCCACTCTGGCGACACTGATTCCAGCGGTCTACAGCAGGCATTTTCCGTTACGGGGTGCCAAAGACTGTCGTCACTCCTGCCGCTGCTGTTTCTGCCTCTGGACCAACTTCGACCTTACTGAGGGGTATTCAAATTGCGGTGTGGATTCTGAGGCTTCCTGCCTCTCTGCATGAACGGCATCCATGGCGAAGCATGCAGAACCCTTCAAAATACCAACTCTTGTTGTGCACCCAGAATCAAATCATCGTGGTGTCACGGCGTGGTAAGCTACTGGTTCCGACCCGTGCGAACCACTTTTGTGCAGACCACTTATCACCGGCTGCCACATCCAGAACACACGTCTTGGAAGCGAAGTGCTTTTTTTCTATGCATGGACCATCATGAAACTGTTTCATGCCGGGCCGGAAGTCTTTAGCAACCGCAGCACGTCTTTTTGTCGCTCGGAGGCCGCAGCTGAGTCAAAACCGAACGGCTCAGCATCGGTTCCGGAACCATCACCGCTAATTTCAGATCCCAGATCAGCAGACCAACGCCCGCGTCTGGCGGGTGTCAACTAGCGAGCGTCCCATTCCACCGGCAGAGCTCCTATTTGAAGAAACCGTTATCATTTCTCTGACGTTTCAAAAGTCTTCGTGTCACACTGTCACCCATGGCCTGTGCTACGACTTCGTTGTACAGTTGCTGGTCGCGACTGCTTTTCGACTTTGCTGCATGACAAGTCGCCTCTGCAAGACTCAGACGCAAACACTCGCACATTCCAAACCCAGGATGGGCAAGAGGCCGCAAATTGCCATGATACTACCACCGGATCGCCACTTTTCGACCACATGCAGAGATTAATCGGAAATGCGACGAAAGTGAAACACACGGGGCATTGACTTTTCCAGTGCCCCAGAGCACAGCAGTCTTTGCAGGCTCCAAGATTCATTCGTTCTCTACCGGACAATGCCATGAGAAGGCCAAGCTGGGCCGCTCAAGGAGCCTTTCGAAGCATCAGCTTGATAAACTCCTGCCATGCTCTATCGCAGGGCATGGAACTGGTTACACGCGCACCCAGCAGTAAGGCTTCAAACATCCGTTGACCGTGTGTCATGTGTCATCCAGTGCTCAAACACATGTTGCCCACTGACTGTTGCACTCGCCCGTGCAGGGGGCTAGAGGTGGAGAAATGCTTGAGCAAAGCATCCTTCGATTGTGCCGGCACTGCTGCGGGATGGGGCGGCCACGGTGGCGAGGTGGTGGGGACCGTGCTTCCTCTCCGCAGGCCCGTCGCGGTTCCCTTGATCCATGGGGTGTGGGTCAAATGGGTCGACTCTAAGTGGCCATCTGCAAGCGAAGGTTCGGAGATGTTCGAGGGACCTTGCACAACTTGCTTCGCTTCAAGTCTCAACTCGGTCGGCCTGGTAGTCCACCAAGCCGTCCTGCTGACAGGCTTCGGGACAAATGCGCATGCGGCGCATGCTGATGGTCTACACTGAGCGATCCTGTTCTGCTGGATGTTGTGAAGCAGCTTCGGCCCTGTACCTGGCACCGGCGTTTAACTTCAACGTCCTTCGCCTGGCCCAATTAGCAGGGAAACTCGCTCAGGAAGTTTTCGAACTGCTCGTCGGTGAATGGGCTGCTTCCTAACGACCTGCGCCACAATCCAACTCTTATCCTGTTGTGCCAGACGCACCTGCCACGGCAAAAATGCAGTCAGGCTGCGTCATTTGTTTGCGGAAATCACTCTCTGCATTGACGCTGATGAAACCACTTCCATCTTTGTCAAAGACCGCAAAAGCTTGTGCAAGCTTTTGCTGAAGGAGCACATCCTTCCAACAGTGAATACACAAGAGGAGGGAGGGCGAGAAAGAGATACTGAGCCAGAGTCGCTAGAAAAAAGTGTGCAAAATTCAATCCTGCTCGCGCTTCGCCATAATTTGGAGAAAGTCTGCAAGCGTGACGGTCCCGTGCCTCAAATCACACCAATCGAAGCCTCAGAACCCGCTAGCCCAAAGCCAAGACGAGCTGGCCTGTCAGCAGCCAGGTCCCGCATATCCTGTATCAGCACATTTGGACCATTCCATGCGCCTTGCAAGCACGCCCAACACAGCCTCATCCGAGAGCGTATGCCCGCGCGATCGCATCAAGATCCCGAGCTCCGTCTTGAGTTGCAGTCAGGAAAAGATGGTGCAAGTCGGTCAAAGTTGAATTGCACAAACACAACACAACACCATTAAACCCCCACCTTCCAAACACTTGCAACGTGCACATGACCAGAATTGATCTTGGGAGTGGGAGCCCAACCGGACCACGTCATTACCAGCTTGCAGTTATCACCGTGGCATCCACCTCAGCCCTGGACACTCAGGAGCAAAAGCATTCGAAACCGTTGTTGTCGTGGGATTGCTACAACATGGGCTTTTTTTTTTTACATGGGCTCACTTGCTTTTTGGTCGATACTTCGGCGTCCCCTCTGTGTGTCTCAATGCTTTTGCGCAAGGGTTCACCTCGGGTCACACGGTGATGTGTCCCGATGCCCATACTGCAATGCTTGATTCACGCTGAATAGATCTCGGTTTGGCCCCACTTCCGAAACAAACCGTGCAATCCTCTTGGCGACTCTTACAGTACAGGCGGCAGCGCCCGGACCCGTGAGCTTTTTACGAGGAAAACACGTTTCGTTCTCCCCTCGCGAATTGCCCAGCGACTCTGTGTGATGGCGGTTTCGTTTCATATGTCTGAAGGTCCCATTCACGTGCACTTAGGGTGAAATATTCAACTTGTTTGGAAGCCGTGAAGACCTGCTACACTGCTGTCCTTGCAGCAACAATTATTGCATTCTGAGACGGCGGCTGGCTGCAGGACACCGGTGTGATTTTTGTCCATGTCATTGAATGCCTCGCATTCAATGTAACAAATACAAACAGCCGAGCAAACACAGTTCCAAGGCTGCCTCTGTGTACACGCGGACCTGCTCTTCCGTCAATCCAAACTCCATGACTCGCCTCACTGGCACGGAATCTGTTGCAGCACTGGATGACACTTGCGAGACTGCCATCTACAATCTTTGTCTTGTGATCGAAAGCAGCATCCTTTCGGAAATTGATATGCCAATGCCGAACGAGGCACTGCTCCAAATCCAACGCTTTGCATCCGACTCAGTACACTAATTTGGTTCTCGCAGAAACAGCCGAAAACATCGATGCTGTCACAATGCAGTCGTGGATTGGACAAGTGGAGCGTACTATTTTCGCACTATTTTGTGGAACCTGTCCTCATTGGGACCTGTGGTGGGTCCCGATCCTTGCTTGTCCCCTCAACGACGTAGATAATTTGGTTGCATCAAGCCGTCCGCATCGTTACCAACGTCAATATTGCATGTTAACTTTTTCGACTATCGAACATAGGTATCCTCATGCCCCCAAGGACCCTGTTCCAACTTTCTGGGATTCGCCTTAAGTCCAACAACAGCCGCCAAACAACAAACAGTGCTTGACTTCTGACACAAGCAGCAGGGAACTCGAAGCAAAGGCAGCATGTCAACTCTTTGGGGTACACACACATTCTTTTTTTTGTTCCCGCGCACCTTTTAACCGCAGGCGTGCTCGCGACGAGGGAGGACTAGGCAGGGTCCCACCGGGCGTCGGCAAGGAGCTCGTGTAGGTCGGGCTCCGTGCCTTCTCCGAGCTCTGCGGCGGGGGGAAGCTCAAGGAGAGAGGCAGCGAAGGCGCGCTGGGCAGGCACCGCCCAGAGGCCGGGACAGCGCCCAACCCATGCGGGGAACGNGATGGTGGGCTCTGCGCCGTTTCGGGGAGCGGGGTCCAGGGGAAGGACAAAAAGAAGGGCAGCGAGGGCGCGCGGGGCAGCGACAGCCAGGAGGCCGGGCCAGCGCGTAACCCATGCGGTGATGGCCGACGGCCGCAACTGCCGCGGGACCGCAGCGGCCCGATGGCGCTTAAGCAGGCGCAAGAGCTGCACGGCCTCACCACCGAACCGGCCGCCGACCTCAATCCCGACGACGACAAAACGGCAGCGCCGCGCGCGTCGAGCTCAGGGTACGTTCGGTCCCGCTTGCGCCGGGGGTCGACACGGCGGTACCCGGCTGGTCTGCGCGCGGGGGTGGAGCTCGCCGCGCCGTGTGAGCGGGCACACAATGGTGGCGTCTATGAGACCCGTGCCACAAGGGAAGGCCGTTAGCGACGACCTCAATGCGCCGCTCATCAGAGACAGGGACATCCATGTCGGCGAGTCGCACATGGCGGGCAACGCGGGCGCCGGCTTCGCGACAGACCCGCGCGACGGCAT
This sequence comes from Symbiodinium sp. clade A Y106, assembly GCA_003297005.1. NCBI lineage: Eukaryota > Dinophyceae > Suessiales > Symbiodiniaceae > Symbiodinium > Symbiodinium sp. clade A. Next base: position 64,334 of record BGNK01003573.1, read on the forward strand.
GCTCAAGCGGCAGCGTTCGCGTTGCGAGGACGCCGGAGGTAGCGGGTCGCCAAGCGTGTCAAGCTCACCGTGGCAGCGGCATCTGCGCGGCGCGAGGGGGAGGGGAAGTCGCAGCCTGCGCAGCAGAAGAACCCGGAACTGCGCGCTGGGTATGGAGATCTAATCGCGAGTTGGGAGGACATTGAAGCACGGGCGGCGAAGGGTCCGGCCTTGGACAGCAGCAGCGCTCGAGATGCAGGTGTGCGGTTAGTATAAAGTGCGTCTCGAAGGCGCGCGCCAGGCTTCTCCGTCGCCGTGGGGAGGCGCGGCGGCTGCGCCGGTGTAAACGGCGGCCCAGTCAGGAGTGTCACAGCCGAGGGTTCGCAAATGTGTCTGTGCAATGGAGGCGGCAGCAGCACACGGGAGGACGCGGTCGCCTTGGAGGGTGCCGAGCAGTCGGGCGGCCGCAGCGGGGGCACGGGCGTGGATAACGGGCAGGGTGTCGCACCACGAGGCCCAATGTGCGGCAAAGTGGTCGGAGGTGGCAGAGCGGAGGCCCAGACCCCCAAACCGCTGGGCGAGCTGGGCAGTGCTAAGGCTTTGGTGTGGCAGGGACGACCTCGTGCTCGAGTAGTGTGGCCAGACACCGGGCTACTGCTGCGTCGTGCGTTGCTTGTCAGCCCGACAATCCCGAAAATTGAAATCCCAAGACCCAAGACCGGCGAAAAATGTCAAACATTGTTTGCCGGCCGCTGCCCTGTTTACAAACAGTGTTTGGCACGCTTCCACAACGAACCTGATTGAATACATCATGGTAAGACACCAATTGTATACGGTCCTTGCGCATACTCAACACAAAGCTGCGTGTCTATCAATGCAATTTTGCCCCATGCCCCCATGAAGATGGCATTCATGACATCAAGCAACATGTCTCGCCAGCACGATGCGCTAGTCAGCTGGTGCTTGTGCGCACTATTGAACACTATTGCTGCAGAGCACGTTGCGCGGCCCTGCCGGGCACCACCAGCGGCACAACCAAACTTGGACAGCGGCACTCCGCATGACTCCGCAGGGCGGGAGGGAATACGCTGGACTCGCAATTGCACCAGCCGCAGAGCAACGAAGCGAAGCGATTCGGCGATTCGGTGCTCCATCGCCCGCCAGCCTCACATGCAAAACGCAAAGTCGCTGGCCCCGGTCGCAACAACTCAAGTAAGCTGCGCGTATGCCTTTGCAACATGGATCTTGGTTATTCTTGGTTTTATCGCGCAATGCAAAGAAGGATTCGAGGCCGCGCTTCACCAAAAAGATCCGCTCCGCTGAAGCTCCCACAGGTTTTAATTTTGTTGCTTGGCAGAGACCTTGCGTTGCCGCGTAGGGTGGCTGAGATGGGTCTACGAAACCGGCCTCCCGTTAAGATTCCAAAGTCGCTTTGTCGCAACAGCAACGACGATATCGTAAGCGCAAGAAGCAGGCATCGCGGCTCGACCGAAACGATGGCGTGATACACTGTTTTTGGCTCCCCGTCGCGCTCTGCCGGGGCATCTCGCGGAGAGTTGGATGCCTTGCTACGACCGGACCGCGCTAGCACCCCGTAGGCGTTTGAGTAGTGGTAGTTGCCAACGTTGGGTGTGCGCACGTAAATTAAACGGCGCGGAAAAAATAACAAACCCAAATCGGGCGTGTGTACAAAAATCGACTTTGCGCTTCGTGCAAAACATCGTGGTGTGCCACCTCCCCAATGTCGAAGCCAGCGTGTCACCTCCCCCGGTGCATTTACGCGCACAGACGGTCCATGCTTTTTCGGAGGAAAATATGCAGCTGTATACATCCTCCTTGCTGTGACTGCAAACCGGGAAAATCCTATTTAACAAAAACAAACCCAGATGCGCCTATCAGCAATAGAGGCGTCACGAGGTCATTGCCAATGGTTTTTTGATGTGGCACGGCTTCAGCTTGTGCTAGATGCCATCATCTGCACTGCTTCCGAGAACGCCTAGCCACGGGCTGATGTGCAGATTTTGAAGCTTTCCAATAGTTTCGCTTTTCGAGCGCGCGAGCCGAAACCGGTTACACCCACTTTACGGCTGTAGGATGCTGTCGGACTGAGCACCTCGCTTGCTCCCGCACGAACCTGTGCTTCGGCGATCTCCGACGCAGTCGTCGTCGCGAGCGTGGATTCAGATGGCAGGGCAGTCAGACAGCGACAGTGGCTGTTCTCTGTTTTTTGGTTGGCTGTCGTGCACAACAGCGCTACATGTCACACCGACGACCGTGGCCGCCTCGACTTCGTCGTCTACGGAGCAACCAACAGCGAAGCTTTGTGCTGCGACGCAACGTGTTGGACCTCGCGTGCGCGAGCGTTCTCCAAACTGCCAGCTAAGGGAGATCCAAGGTCTCGGTGCCAACTGTGGTTTATGGGGACGGGTCACACTTTAAGCACAGGCAACCAGACGGCTGCTTAGGAGCCTCATACTAGGAAGCGTCCGCAAATGTCCGCACGTGGTGCTGCAACGGAGCCGCCTGCCTCCACGGGAACATTATAGCACGCCGACGCGCGCAACACTCGAGAGTTGTGCCCACGGCAGGGACACTTGCTGCTCGTTTCGAAGATTGGAATTGGTGAGTTTTGTGTTGGAACAATGCCGCCGTGTGCTGCTTTACTTTAGCGAGAGTTGCGTTCGAGGCAGCTCACCGCAAACAGGAAGAGGTTGCGGCTTGTCGAAAAAACACGTTCGAACGACACTGGTTGCCGCAATTGATGGCAGCCGCTGTGAACCGCAAAACTAACAAGAGAAGATCTAGCCAATCCTGACGAGCCAGTGTGGCTAGAAGGACGCATCGAAAACGCTTCTCAGCGTGTGAGGTACAAAGTCCAAAAACTTTTCTTTCACGTGGAGTTTTCCGACTTACGGCATTATAATACTGCGCTTTAGGGCGGTAGAGACGGCTGAGGTCGAGCACACGGTCCAGTGCTGGGCCGTCGCTCCGCGCTGGCGCTGGAACGGCTGGCCACTAGATTGGCTGAAGTAGCATTACAGACCAATCGTGCCGGCCGTTTGGCAGAATGTAGGTCTGCCGTGTTGAAAACACAGAGTGCTGTTGGCGGAAACAAGGTGACATGCCGGACTGGATCTTTTTTTTTGGCGTGGGCGGGCCTCAGTGACAGCGGCTGCTGCGCTCTCGGTCCCTACAAGAAGCTAAGAATAACAAGAAGAAGCACAACAAGTACAAACTACGGCAAGCTAATCGCTCGCAAAAAAGGTGAAACGGAGACTCAGAACTATCTACACTGCGGCGTGCAGGTTTAACCGGCATTAACCGTTCAGCATCAAACTACGGCGCCTCAGCGACCGGTCAGAGCAACAATGGGCCGTCACCCAAAGCCGCTCAAAGCAACAGGTGAAGCCCAAAGACAAAGCTCCGTCCGCCGTTCTAGTCTCGACAGACAACGGACGACCCCTGTGTTTTGTTCCCACGCGATCGCGCACACTGAAGTCCAAGGTCCAAACCGGCCATACTTTCGTGGGCAGACAGTTGGGCAAGTGGCATCACAAAGGTGACAGAAGCGGCGTTCTCGCACTTACTAACCGCAACATACACCAATGGTGTCGCGACCAATGGATAGTTGGTCAAGTGGCATCATAAAGGCATAAAAGTGACAGAAGCGGCGGCGGCGTTCTCGCAACCAGCTGGAAGGAACAGAGCTCAAAGTCAAGGCTGTAAGGGAGGCAGCCTTCTCGCACTTACTAACTGCAACCTTGCAGCACAATGAGAAAAGGCGCTGCCCGAAGCAGACATTTGCATGGTCTTGTGCGAAGCAGCCTTGCTGCGGGGTGTTGCGTGACAAATTTCAAAATCTGAAGTGAGTGCCCGCCACCAGATGCGGCCATATGAAAGAATTCGACCGCGTAGGAGCCTTGAAAAACGTTGTCTTTGAGTTCTTGCTGCCCCCCCAAGCAGGCTTGGAGAGTCCGTTTGCATTGACGCAGGTGGAGCAAAATTGGAGAGAACAGCTTGAATGCTTTACAAAAAGCATGGTTGAGCTGGCTGTTTTCTTTTGTCCAGTTTTGAGTGCATCCACACGTGAAGATTTTGCAAAGACAATTGCGCGAAACTGCTTCAGCGAAGAAGACCTGTGCTTTCTCACGAAGAACCGACTGATGCATCACAATAAAGGTGGCTGCGTGATTTGTTGAAGCTTCATGACCCTGGGCTGGAACCAATCCGTGGCTGGAACAAAACCCTCGCTAGCACAAGCCCCTGGCTGGAACAAGCTGTAGTGGTCGGCTGTTCCGCCTGCATGCCGAAGTTCTGCACGGAGGAGTGGGTCTTCGTGATGATCTTCACCTTGTACCCTTCTTCCGGAGGGCGGTCACGATCTGGTGCGCGGTGTCAATGTTGCGCATGCACTCTGCCTCGATTCGGGCGATTCGGTACTAGTCTTCCAGGGACCAGTCCGTCTACGAGGCCTGAACTTTTTGGGCAGGTCCTGGAAGACGACGCAGTCTGACGGCCTTCAGGACCTCGACGGTTGCCAGTGCATCCCTTATTCTGGACGGTGACGTACTTCGAGGCCATCACGAAGTTGGCCGGCAGCTCCGATTGGACAACAACTTTGTCACGTAGATGTGATCCCAGTGCATTCCACCCCAGCGTCCAGGAACAGCTCCCAGTGCTGGCACCCGGAGCCGTCGAACTGGGGTTGCTGGTACGCATGGTGTAGATGAGGTTCACGGACTCCTGGTCCACGTGCGCCGTGCGCCGTGGCGTCCAGGCTGTACACGAAGTCGCACCAGGTCGCAAGAGCCTTTGCCAGCATGAAGGCCACGGCAGGCTTGGCGTTCCAGCCCTGGTCCACGTAGAGGAGCTGCTTGAACGCCGCCCAACCAACGTCCGTCCTCCCGGAGCCTCACGTAGGTCAGATCCGCCAGGTGCCCTTCGCCGGCTTGCTCCACGTTGTCTTTGGGGCAGAAGATGGGCGTCGGGAACTTGGCATGGGCCAGGCCGTTCTTGCGGCACTCGACCCGTCGACAGTCCGTAGCAGATGTGGTCCGGCTTGTGGCTGTTGAGCTTGAGGACGAGCGGCGGTATTCGGGGCGATTCCACGACCGCTCGTAAGCCCGCCGGCTGAAGCGCGACTCCAGCGTCGTGGCGTGCGGGACTCCAAGGCCGTTTTGTTGCGGTGATGGGGGCCGCGCAGAGCTTGCACTGATGGTCTTGCTCCGAGAGCAGGGCTTGCCGAGATCCGAGCGGATCGCGGCGAGCCTTGAGGAGGTGAAGGAAGACCTCGCTCCCGCGCCCGCCAGACGCTGCCCGTAATAGGGGAGCCCCAGCCGCCGCATCCAGGCCTGCAGCACGTCCAGGTCTTCGTGGAAGGCGGAGATGACGCAGTCCTCGCGGCCCCGCCCCCTCAGCCGCAGGCACCGCCACTCGCTCATGCTTCGCATGACCACCTTCGGGCAGTGTCCCTCGGCCAGGAGCTCCCTCCGGACCTGCTCCAGGTCTTCGGTGTGGAAATGGCCGCTG
>BGNK01003574.1:0-33110 GCA_003297005.1 Symbiodinium sp. clade A Y106
CCACCCACACCACCCACACCACCCACACCACCCACACCACCCACACCACCCGCACCACCAGGACCACGACGAATATGAATCTGAAGAGTGAACATCAGCGTCCGATGTACAGATGCACATGTGAGATAAATGAACTGTCAGATATGTACGAAGGCTTCAATCTAGAGACACGAGAGCATACAGGATGTACGGATGCACTTAAGGACGGATCTCGCATGGCAGACAGGCAAGCAAGCAACGAGGCATGCATGCAGGGATGGGAAGATGCTTTGAGCTCCGAGGCCGCTTGCTGCGATGCGGTGGCATGCCCGGCGAAGTCCACGGGCAAGGACTCGACAGGTCGCTAGATGCTTCCAAGGCAGCTTCGAATCATTCTTTCTTGCGATCTTGCAGACGTTCTCTGAGAGCACGCCTTGCTGGCCACTAGTCACTTGCCGCCTCCCAGGATGTGCCGACGGGCTGTGCATGCAACGGCGGCTATCAGGGGTCCGCCGGCATTTTGTGTTGTCGGGTCACTGTTTTGGGTCGCGGTTGAGTTGAGGTTAATGGCAACACAGACGGGGTGCTTGAATCCAAGTCGCGGTGCTGTTGCGACCAAAGCGCCTGGCAGGACGATTGAAGCCACAACGAAGGACCGCAGCGGCTTTCAAAGTTAGATTTTCGTTGCATTCGTTGCAAGGTTTTGGTTGAGCTTTGCATGAGAGGCTCCCTTCTACTCCGGCAGCTGTGAAGCCGTGGCTTGCCCTGCGCGTTCCACCGGCACCTCAATTCCAGATGGATGCACGTGCAAAGCAGGCTTGAGGGAATGGTGTGGGGGGGGGCTGCTGTAATCCCGAACGACGCGGCGGCTGCAGCTCTTGGATTTGCCTCATCCTGTTGATCCGTAATGGGGCCTGATGGGAGGCCTTTCCTATGAACGGCCCGCCCTCAAGAGGTCGCAGCGCATCGCATGACTTCAGTCCCCGGCTGTCCCATGGCCCCGACACAGGCTCCATGAAAGAATTCGTCTACACCAGAAGCACCAAAAGCCGTGATTCATGCTGACAATGCAGTTGCCCCCGTTACTGTGTTGAGAGCTTTGAGGCCCCTTAACTCCAGAACCACATCCAAGCAACCATCGTGGTCGCAGGGTACAGTGGGAGCATCTCCACTGCGACGAGCTCGCCCTACTTTACCGGCGAATGCAAGGCAGGGGGCCACGCTTAGTGCCACGCTTCAAGGCTTCCCAGGTGATGTAGGAACCAATTGCAAAACATCGCCGAGCTGCGGACATGTCGTGCTTCAGTTTGCGAGTCATAGGAGGCTTGATTGAAAACACCCTGGCAGCACGTGGATTGCCCGGCGAAGTCCAGTGGACGCAACGCGCGCCCGGCAAGTTTTATCAGTTGCCGGAGTTTCATCCGGCAGGGACCAGGTGTTGAAAGCCGTGGCAGTTGTGGACGTGGAACAGGGTTCCCGAAATCAAGCATGTCTACTAAATACTGTCTTTCCCTTTTCGCCCGCTTGCCTGTTACGCGTGCGTATGGTATGCGGGGCTTTCTGGCGGCACTCAAAGAATTGTCAGCCGCGGTGAGCAGGCAGGTTTGCAGGTCCCTGTTTGCTGAGAGTACAGAAAGCTCGGATGTCGTAGATTCCAGGTAATGGGTCTTCACTGTTGAGAGGCATTCATGGGTTCTTGTCCTTTCACCCCAGACCAAAAGCTCGCAAACCACTAAACCTAAACACCACAGACCTTTAAATCAACCATTGACTCCTGCACCAGGTCGTCAAGGGCTGCGCTTGCGATGCGGGCTTCTCCGGCAAAGTCACGGCCACCAAAAGTGCACCGCGGCCCGGCCGGCAATGGAACGCAGCGGTGTGTGGGGTTCTAGATTCTAGATGCTTTGGCCGATCCAATCAACGGCACAGTTCTGGTACTTGTAGCTCTTTCATGCAGATCTGCAGACTCCTCCAGTTGCTTTTGCCATCCCACAACCTTTGCTTCTCTAGACTCCTGTCAGTGCAGCAGTCAAGGCTTCGAGATGTTCTCAGCAGTGGCCTCTCAGGTTCTACGACAGCACCTGCGAGGCCGTGGCCTGCCCTGCCTTCTCCACGGGCAAGGACTTGTGTTAGCAGTGGCCCTTGCGCATCGCACCCAAAGCCACCCTCAACGGAGCAGCTCGGTCTCCGGATTCCCCAGAACACCCGCCCAAAGAAGCTCCCAAGAAGTTTCGCTCTGAAGACAGGATGTCGCCTCCGGCTGCACCTGTGACGCAGGCTCCTTCGGCGCTTCCGACTGTGAGTGCTTTCTTAGTGACAGGCTGCCTGTGGCAGGGCACGCTATCCGTCCTTTTTGCCTCCGGGAACTGAGGCTATTCTGGCACCATCACGGCATCCAGCGCTTCCCCTTTCTACACGGGAGCATGCCGACCCGTAGTCCGACGGCAATCGGTTTTACTCCTTCAAAGAAAGGCCTTCGGTCCTATATCGCCTCTGCCCGAGGTCGAATGCCCTGCCCACTCCACGGGAACGGTGCCCAGGGGCTGCAAGTGCCTCTCGACAACAACGAGACGGGGCGGGGTTGTATGAAGCCCGTCTATCATTTTGGTCCTTGTCGTTGTTGCCTCAAGCCCTAACCCCTCCCTTCACCACTTCAAGTCTTGGGCCAGGTCATGCCGGCTACTCGGGCACCATCTCGGCCACCTCTGCGGCGCCTTTCTACAGCGGCAGCTGCCAGCCCGTAGCATGCCCTGCTGACTCAACAGGCAAGCTACGCAGCCTTCCTTTAGCAGCAGCAGCCGCCCTTGTAGCCTCAGACACTGTTGTACCCCGTGCGGGTAATGGGGCAGTGCTGTCTTGTCCGGACTCAATGGCGTTTTTGCCCGCGAGCCTGGAAGAGGAACCAACGTGCCGAGCGGCTGCGTGTGCAATGCCGGTTACGCGGCTTGGCGTGGGTTTTTTTGGCCGGGGTTCAGCAGAATTCAACCACAGAGCTGCTGTAATCTGCCTCATGAAGCTCGTGACGAATAGAGCCTGGCCGCGCATCCAAGGCGGGCAAGATCACCGCGTCTTCGCATCTGGGCCAAGAGTCCGTTTGAATGCGGGTATGAGGAAGTTCCACTCGGAATGAAGATTTAGAATTCCTTGCGAACGTTAGCGGATGCGCTTCAGGGACCCTGGCCCTGCCTTGTTCAGGTTCAGAGGGGTTCAAGTCCCGACTCTCCCCAATGCGCTACGGTAACTCCCCCAAACTTGGTTCTCAGGCTCAGGACAAGCAAATCCCAAGCACCAGCAACTCATGACGTGAAACGCCTCCTCCGGCTTCCTCAGTCCGAAGTCCGCAAGAAGTGAGACGCGTTTAGAAAGCACACCCAGACGCAGACACAGACCAGGGCCCACATTTTCGTAAACAGCAGCTGCCTTGCTGCCCCTGCTGCCCCATGGCGGCGTCCCTGTGGCTGCAAGCGCTGCTGTTCGGGCTCTTCTCTGCGAATCTCGGAGCATCGAGACTATAAGGGCATCGAATGTCGCGTTCGGAACAGGACACTAGCTCTACAGTAGGGGATTATCCGTGCCATGTTGCTATGTTGGATACCGAGCTAGCCTGCTGAGACGGGTGTGTCATGGATCTTCAAGCCATCTAGGGTTTCGGGTTGATATTCAGTCGGGTTAGTTTTGTTCCAAGCACGAAGCCGTGGGAAGCAACTCCGAAGGCTCTCGCTGCCACTCGGTGCTTTGCTGGGCATTGCCTTGGCACCGGCAGGAGCCCTGGAGGTTCTGGACGGTTTAGGGTCTGAGTCTTGTAATGCCTTTCCGCATTTTTTTGCCAGTTCTGCAATCTCTGTGTCGGCAAACCCGTGTCTTCAACATGTCTCGCAGTTTCCATCGATAGATTCTGTCAGTGAGGTCTCAAGCAAAGTCACTGCCAGATGGCTGCTGGGCAGACATTATTGCGTTTCCTTTGGGGTGGCCTGCGAGTCAGAACATGGATGCGACCATGTCTCGGAAAGCATCGAATGAGCAGCAATGATCTTCGACAACGCAACATTGTCGGCATGACGCCGACGGGCTTCTGCCGCCCAGGATGGCATTTGGATCCGGAGCGCTTGTTTTTGCTGTGGAAACTTGGCCAGCTCACATAGCATGTGCGCATCCTGGGAAGGTATGGAAGAGGGTAGCTCTCGACCCCCACCCTGCGTCTTGTAGACGCCCTTGCCGATTGTCGCTGCAACTCCAGCCGCCAGCCCGAGTAGCTAGTGTACTGGCGCCGGTTCAGAGGATCCAGGCAAGAGTTCGACTTCATGTGAGACCGAAATCCCTATGTCTTCAGGCCACACAGCTCTACGGCGAGTCGCTCTTCCGGCTGGCTGCTTCCACGTCGGGTCCCGAAAGCCGTCACATGTCCAACTCTTGTGGTGTTACTCGTGCATCCAAGGTACGGTCCGCACCCAGGCTGCGGTCCGGCCTGCAAGGCATGGAAGCTCAAAGAGAAGCTTCGATGTGCTATGCCAACATCCTTGAAACACCCTTCAAGTCATTGATACTTCGCTGTTTGCTCCAAAATGAGATTGCACTTGAGACTTGAACCCGTTCTTGAGGAGCGGTGTACCAACGTCGTGCTGCAGAGCCTTGGCAGACAAGTGTGGGCTGGGGCTGCTATGGTGACTCGTACAGCTGGCTTTGCATGTGCATGGGAGCCTGAGGATCATCTGCGCTATGATTGGAGCTTGCCTTTACCTCGCCCTGAATCGGTGGCTGGAGACACTCCATGCATGGGCGTACCATAGACAGCTCAATCTCGCAATTGGCTTCACACGCCGAAGCCTTGGATGAACAGTTACGCATGGCAGGAGAACCTTGGCAAACCTGAGCAGCAGCAGCAGCAAGCGGCCCAGTGCGACACCCGAAGCCTGCGGAGTGGCCCGGCTGATTTGGATCAGAATCTTGCAATTCGGACTCATAGGATCGTGGCGGAGTCTCAAGACCCAGAGCACCAGCCACGACGAGAGCAGCGCGAGCATATGCGAGCATATGCGAGCATCACGAGCATCAGCTGGTCTTGGTGTTTGGGGCGTCACGTGTGCGGCTCGTGCATCATGAGCATCAGCTGGTCCTGGCCTGGGGTCAGCAAGAGTGGTTCCTGTGGTGGCCAAGCATACGGCAAGAGCATCATCCGTGTCGGGCCATCAAGACCCAGAGCACCAGCAACACCAAGTCCACGACGAGAGCAGCACGAGCATCACGCGCGGCTCGAGCATCAGGAGCATCAGCTGGTCCTGGTGTTTGGGGAAAGGGAGCGGATGCAAGGCAGGTGAGCCATGCCAAGCTAGAATGTTGCGCCCAACGCCCCAACGGACTAGTAGGCCCAAGACGCGAGGCCTGGAGCTCGGTGTCGGCGCCGGCATCGAGACGGTCCCGGAAACGAGCCCGCTACCGCCCATCGCCGCGCAGCCCGGCAGGAGAAGAATGCGCAATCTAGGGGAAGTCTGTCGCGCCAGCACATAAGTGCCAGTGCCGAGGCTGTCGTCGCTGCGGAGGGCCTCCACTTTCCACGAAGACGACACCGGAGAGGTCCCTCTCCCGGACATGTCAGTTCGGTGAAGGATGCACAGGAAATAGTCTGAGCGTGTCCACTGGAGCACCGTCTGCAGGTGACCACAAGCTCTGGCAATGTGGCTTTGTCCATGTGGTTGGGGATGATGCTCGACGCTCTGCTTGCATTCGCCTCGGCCTCTGGAAGAATATACTAAAATGCTTCAGAAACTCCTTGTTCCGAACGGCGCTCTTGATCCTTAAGGATCCCGGTATGGGTTTCGTAGATCAGACTCCAACTTTCATGGGTTGAAGACTCTTGAAGAGTCAGCCACAACAGTTCAGGACGGCATTCCAGAGGCCCTTATGCCACCCGGCGGCCATTATTCTGCTGGGCATTCGTTCACTGGTAGGCCAGTATCTCGTCAAGTTAGCCACCATTAGTTCAGAGCGTTGCGAGCTGTTTTCGTCGAGCTGTTACTGCTGCACCGACAACTGTGGCAACGGCAATGAATCTACTATGACGCTGACCCCGCATTGATTGTCATTCTGCTCGTCGTCATGGTCACATCGACTCCATCCTCATCCTCAATCCTCCTCCCCATGTATTCCTCAGCGACTGCGTCGTGATCATTCGTTTCTAGTTTGAGGCTGGGATTCATGACCAACGAGGGTGCTGTGACATTCTCCTTCCTGGTAGCGATCTTCATCGCCAACTTTCCAGAAGCTTTTAGCGGTGCCAGCCTCCTGCTGGGGCAGCGCATGGGCGTGTGGAGGATCCCGAGTCCCGAAGTCCTGTTGAGATCCGCTGCATTGAAACCCATCCAAACCAAATGCAGGTCCGATGTTCCAAGTTGTTGTGCTCCGCCTTGTCTCCCGACTCCTAGTAGCGCCCTCCACGTCGGAAGCTTGTATCTAGCTTCGCGATTTTTGCATGGGCATGCAGGATTATGGCGATGTGGCTGATTCTTTTTTCTTTGACTGGGCTGCTGGCAATGATCGGATCACTCATCATGCCTGCCAATGTCGCCGCTGACATCAACAGTTCAGAAGCATCCGGGGCTTGGGCTGCTTTTGCAACGGCCCGATCTTCGGATCTAGAGTCTAGAAGTCAGCAAGAGATGCGTTGGCACAATTCGTTGGTCTTGGGTTGGCTGATGCTTCTTATGCATTGGCTTTTTGTGTGTCTATCCAGCACACATCATCTCTCTCCGTTGCATCAGAAGATTTGGTCCCATGAGGGCCCAGTCAAGCTAAGGTCGAACTGGCAAATGCTAGTCTCATGTATTCTCATGTCATGTTGCGAAGCTCACAGCCGGCGGAAGTGCATCTAATATAGGTGCTGCCATGTCAACTCAACCAACTGTCCTGTTTGATTTGGAGTTGCCATGGTCCGGCTCATAAAAACAACTCAGGCTGAGGAGTATGAGTAGTATTCCGCAAATTTGGCAGTCAGGCGACTTTTCATGAAGCATGTTCACGACCACAGTGGCAGACATGTTTACAACAGTCAACGCGATGATTGTGGGCACCGCCCGTCCAGATTTGTTTCTGACAGCTGCTACTACTGGTGATGGTCATGATGAAGATCAAGATGTAGCGTGATGCCATTGATTTTGGATGTCAGTTGATCGTGCGGGACTTTCAGAGAATTACTGGACCCCACGTCTCGAACCCAAATACTTGCAGTAGGATCCTTAGCTTGCCGCATTGCATCACCTTGCCACCACGCGCCAAGATAAGCCTCGGGTGAAAGCGCGCTTTAGCCTGCCACATTCCTGGACCCTCCTGGCAGTCGTGTGGAAATCGTTCGCTCTGAGCTTGTGAGCTTTTGCCCCTGAGCTACATGCCTCGGTGGGGACTTCCATGAACTGGCAATTTTGCAGGACAAGCGCGACACTCGTGAACGCTTGTATGGCTTGCGAGCTGCGTGGCGATTCCGCGTCAACTCCCGAATCCGAGACCCCCACGCCTTTAAACGTTAGCTTCGCATCTCCTCAAAAATTTGCTGATCAAACCTTTGCAAAATCCGATGAAACCTTTGATTGAACCCTAAATAAAGCACCCCTCGTTGCAGACCCGGCATGTCCGTTTCTCCTTGATTGGAAGCTCGCAACAAAGGAGCGGGGATCTGACTTGGCGCAGAAGCGTGACAAGGCTCGCGTTGGGTGAGTGAGCACACCAAGCCCAAGCATGCACCCAGAGAGACACCACGTGAGAAGCACACGTCCGTCATCTCTGGTGTACCTTTGGACCGGCCTCCGGCTCAAATTTCTGATCCTCTTCGCAACTCCTTTCGAATCGTTCGCTCCTCTGTCTCACATGCCTTGGTAAGTTTGGAGCCTCTTTGCTCCACATACTATCTCCTGCACTTCGAGTGATGTGATCCCATCCTTTCGAGCTGTTCGCTCCTCTTTTCCAATTTTTTCTGGTGCGTCTGGACTTTGTCTCGAACTCTACAATGTATGTTATTTCTTTCGGTTTGCTTCCATTTCTCAAAATCTCCTGTCAGATTTGAACCTCTTTGTCGTGAAGTTGGGTTTGCCGACATGTTGCGCTGCCACTGCTCCTCCTCTGCCTTCCTCCTTCTCCTCTCCTCCCGTTCTCATCTTCATCATGACCCGTATACAGCTGCCACACACAAGCGTCAGGCCTCGAAGACAACGCACGTGGCAGGAGAACATAGGACATACTGTAGGAGAACCTGAGCAGAAAAGCAGAAGCTCCAGTCATCAAGCCTTGCCCTGAGAGGTCACGGCCTGTATGGAGGGCCTGACGGGCACGAGACTCAGACTCTCAGAGAATCTCACAGATGCAGAGTTTCTGTTGTCTGAGTGTCTGGTGAGGCGGCGCCATGCTGGCCATGGTCTCCACGGCAATGCTGCCAGAAGCTTTCAAGGGAAGCTCGGCTCGAAAGTCCAACTTAGCGGGGTTTGCCAGGGCACAGAACGGCTCCGACAATCTATCGACGTGTCGCACGGCCCCAATGGCCCAAGGTGCTGGAGACAGGGCCGGGCTGCTCTTTGTCCTGGGTTTCGGTGCCTGGGCTTTCCGTTTTCTCTCTCCCCCCAACTTCTCTCACGCTGTCCTTTGGCCGCTGCAGGCCTCTCCGTATGGATTACCTGCTTGGGCTACCGCTTCGGCAGTCCGCAGCAGATGGCAGAAGGAGCCGTCTGAGTGAGAGTCGTAGTTTTGCACTGCTGGCGCAATACCTGCGACGCAATGCAATGCAAGATGCATTGGCCGCCAAAGTAGTGGCAAACGCTTCCCCATTCGCACAGTTTCGTGCCTCCAAAAGGCTCGTGTCAATCTGCTATGCCGCTACTATACGACCACACGCCCATGACCTAGGCAGTCGCCTTTCTTCAAGGGAAGCTGCGCAGCTGCTGCGTGCCCGTGGTGTCCTTACGAGTTGGACGGTTGGGCTTCGTTCGAACTCGGAATCAGCTGTCACGACGCAGATCACCTGCCAGTTCTGCGGCATCTCTTGCTTCTGAGGGCGCACTCGTCGGGCGACAGCGTCGTGAAAGGCTGCACATGCAATGATGGCTGCTGGGCCATGAAAGGATGATCTAGGATGATGTGCACCCTCAAATTACGGAAGTGGCATCCGTGTCAATTTAATCATTTTGTTCCAGCAGTTCCATTCGCCCTGGTGTGGTCAGCCAGAGTTGTGTAGAGAATCAGTGATGCCATCCAGCTTTGTCCCTCCAACAAGCGCACCAAAGCCAAACGCCAAGGCTATTGGGGCAGCATCGCGGCACAGGTCAGGGCTGCACTTCACGCGGAAGTGCTTGGCGCGCGTAAATGCTTAGGAGCCACAATCTGTCACAAAGTCTGGCTCTCTAAACCGCAAGGTGTGGTGTCGTGCAGTTGAACGGAAGCAGTCGGTGGTATGGATTTGCAAAAGCCTTTATGAAGCTCATGGACATCGCTCTGATGCAGGTTGGCAAGCCCTTCTACTCTGGAAGCTGCACAGAATCTTGTCGTTTAATGTTCAATGCAGGGTGCAAAGCAACATGACAAAGTGCCGCTGCTCGTACATATCCAAGGCTTTCGACTGCAACGCTGGCACTGGTTCCTCCTGCAAGACGTGCGTGGACCAACCACAGCGAAAGCAGGAGGGGCTTCAGAAAAGAAGTGACTTCAGTAGTATCAGTAGTAGTGGCAAAATAGCAGGTCCGTATTGCAAGCACCCTACATTAAATTTTGAGAAGCCTTCGCATCGTGGCAGGCACAGCCACGCAGTGAGCTCACGCATTCGAATGCCGTGCCCTGATGTGCTTTCGCTCATTCACAGGACAACCATTGTTCCAGCTGCAACGCCCCTTGGGCAGCAGAGATATCGTTGGGCCTAGGCTATGTCTAGTCTTGATGAGACTGCCGAGGCTTCAGTTTTTCTCTATATTGCTTGAGATTGCTGTTCGACTTCTATAATTACTGTACTGGCTTACATGTAGCCTTTTGTAGAGAGGGACAATCTTCTTATCGTCGAGTTTACGTGGCTCTCTATTTGTCCAAGCCGAGAATGTCCTGGTCATTGCACGGATTGTGAGTATGCTGTGCACTTTTGGAGGATGGCTACACCATCTTCGAGCCTCAGTGCAAGGCCTGACTGGGAGATATTTTCGGGTCCGGGCTTCAAGCAAAGTGCCTGGCATGCGGCAGCACCCCATGTTGAGCAAAGTATGATTTCTGGAAGCACCAGGTTATGGCCAGCGATCAGAAGTGTGGAGGCTCGACACACGCAAGTCTGGAAGTTGAGTTCTGATGGCTTCGAGCAGATTCTTGCGATCGGAGCTAGAAATTTCTCAGCCACCCGCCCCCGGTCCCAGGCCTGCAAGTCCCGAGGTCAGGTCATTTTAGGCGAAGGCTGTCTGACAGCACTGCAGGACCAACTTGCGCGAAGGCCTGTAAGGGCGACAAGTGCGGCTTCAAATGCCCGTGGCCTGGAGTCTCACTGCAAAGCAAGTAGAGTGAGCTTTTTGCTAGCTGAGGTGCCGGGACGTTGGCGGGTCAGGAGAGAAAGTGTAAGAGGTGCTTCCTGCGCGTGCATAACTACTTGTCGTCTCAGGAGGAGTGCGCGGCGCAGTGCCAGGGCGAGCAGTGCGGCTTCCAGTGCAGCGGTGGGGACCTCACCTGTGGGACGGGAGGAGCTCTAGGACCCTAGGATGTAGCTTCGTGAGCCCTGTGTGAGGCTGTGACTGCATGAATCTCCTTGCCAGGTGGGAACTGCGCATCCACGTGCCAAGGCTGGGGGTGGCCGCGGGGGAGGCATCTTCGATAATTTTCGCACAAGCCTCGTGCCCAACATTTCTTAGCATCATTCAGAACATGATCTGGTGACATGTTCTGATTCTGATGTTTGATGTTTGGGTTTGGGGGGGTGCTTTGTGCTCCGCACTTGAGTTGACCCCGTCGACGAAGGTGCTTCTTATCATTCTGTCCCTGATTGTGTCGCAGTTGCCTGAAGTTTTTTTTTTAATGCCAGGTGATGGCGTCCGGTATATCGCATGCAGTCCGTCACACTCTACCAGACATCTCTGTGTGCTCTCCTACTGTTCTACTGTGTCAGAAGCTGAGATTTTGACACACGTCGGATGTCTGTCGGTCCTCGTGCCCTTGTCCGTTTTCCTAAATCCTGTTTCCTCAATAATCTCCCTCTGCCTCTGACTCTCATTGGCGTCTTCGAAGTTCGTCTCTTGATGTCATTCTCGCTTCTCTCTCCAATTCCTGCATTCAGGTATAATTCGCCGTTCCACCTGGTGTCAGGCAACCAATGCGCCTACGAGTGCCAAAGCACTGCCTCGGATGTTCAGCAATGCGGCAAGGAATGCAAAGGCCTGCGACTGTGGTGAGCCCAAAAAGAAGCCGAGGCACCGGTAGGACTGCGCCTGGCAGGTTTCGAGTGCGGCTACTATTGCCAGGGCGCTGAGTGCGCACGCAGCTGCTCTGGTGCCCTGCTGGAGTCATCTTAAGGTTTTTGCGGCAGGGATCATGCCTTCGTGTCTGTGTTGCGTGCGCTCCGGCAGCCCATGGCAGCCCGTTGCCAGGCGATCGTTGTGGTGCGTACTGCAGCGGCGAGTATGGCATGCTGGCTGAAACGGTAGTTCCATTTACAATGGGATTCCGGATACAAGGAAAACGCCAAAGAAGCCCGCTGTATGATTGAAGCATCCTGGACTCGAACATCTTTAGGGTTTTGAGACAGTGAGGTTGAGATTGCTCTGAGCTGCCATGCGTCCACCTGAACTGCAATGAGGTCAGTTAGGGAACTGCGCGGCCAAGTGCGTGGGCAGGCCGGGCATGCATCCTCCAGCATCTTCTGTGCTGTGGCGCTAGTTGGACTTACTACTCTGTGGTGATGTCGCTGAAACCAAGATCAGCAAATGGAAGATAGCTGCCATGTATCTCTATCTAGTGGAAACTAGTTGCTTGGACGAGGGTCAGAATAAGCACATGGTCTCTGTCACGATGGCGTCCTTTCTTCCTCATGGGTTGAACTTCCGCGCCACCGATCATTCGTAGTTTCATTGCATGCAGGGTGGTGATTAGTTTTCAAGTTGCTGATGTGATCCGAGATTGATGGTTTCCTCAGCGAGTCATGGGAGAAGACCGTGTCACAACTCGTTCATGTCCCCACCTTGTGCACACCGGACGACACCTCCTTGCTTGGCTTAAATACGGTACGATTTCGAAAGCATTGCCAATACAGCGAGTACGTGCAAAGCACTGCAACACTGCGCAGAATGTCTCATTGTCCTCTTCTGGCTGTTGCTCCAGGCAGTGTGGTTTCGAGTGCATTGGCCACCAGTGCGCGGCAGAATGCCAGGGCAGCCGATGTGGGGGCGCCAACAGAAATCCTGTTTGAGGATCTCTCTTTCGGCAGAGCCAAATTCCGAGGTGCCTACCGATGCCAGGGTGATCTTCAGGCCGGTAGAAGGGCGGAGGGCTCTCTCTTGTGGAAAGCCGAGAGCCTTCCGCTCGCGCCAGGAGATCGGCAGCTGTGGCCTCAAGTGCCAAGGCCGGCTCTCCTCCGCTTCTCCAGAGCTCCAAACGTGGGCTAAGATCGGCACAGCCTACAAGGGATACTCTGCAGCTGCAGCTTCAGACTTCGGAGCATCTCCTTTCGCGAGCCAGGACCTGAGTGCGCCTTCAGCTGCCAGGGCTCGGCCTGCGCGCAGCAATGCACAGGCCTTGCGGCAGACGTCAAAGAGCTCGAACTGTGGGCGTTCCTTAAAGTTAGGTCCTGCTCTTTATGGGGTCTTTAAACTCTTAAACTCCCCCAGCAAGTCTTCATCTCCATCTCATGCTTGAGGTGACCGATGCGGCAAGAGCTGCCAGAGCGGCACCAGTGGCGACCAGAGTTGTGCGAAGCAGCACCTTTCCTGAACTGCTTTGGCCAGGATCTCGCTATCTCGCTGGCTCGCTCGGTTTCTCTCGACTCAGGCATTGTCGACCTTACTTGGTCCAATCACACGATGTAATGTTTTGTCATTGTTTCTGCGAGTTTCCAACACTGTTCACGAGATTTCGTCAAGGGTCCCACTCTGCTTGTCCGTTTGCAATCAATAGAATCGCTCCTGCTGATATTCTGCCACTTTTTCACAAGATTTCATGCAGTTTGCTCCACTGTCCCTCTGACTCTCTCTCTACCTCTGTACGAGTATCTTTCTCTCTCTCTCTCTCTCTCTTTCTCTCTGTACCTCTCTGTTTTTCTTCATGCGGAGTTCCGCTCTCGCATGGTCCACTTCTTTCCCAAGACTCCCTTGATTTGAATGTCACACACTTGAGCAAAGGCCTCATAACGGCATGCCCCCCCCCCCCAGGTGCAAGGGCGAAGAATGTGGTGCTCTGTGCGTGGGGGCGACCTGCGCCAAAAGTTGCGAGGGCGACTTCTGCGCCTTCCAGCCCGGACCTTAGGGTAATTATGGGAGTGAGTGTTAGGGCAACGGCGCTCAATCGCTGCACGAATTTGGGACAGGCATGCTCATATCTTTGAAGATCTCTTGAATCATCGACCTTGGCCTAGGTGCAGCGGAAAGCTGGAGGCAGAGCGGTGTAGTCAGGGGTTGTAGAGAACTTGCATGCAGCCTCCTAGAGAAAAGCACTATCCTACGTGTCCCAGCTACCTTTGGGGGTTGGCTTCACTCGGGCAGGATGTGGAGAAATGCGGTGCCGGCTGCAAGGGTGTGGGCTGCGCGGCATCGTGCCAAGGCGGGCCAACGGGCAGTATGGGACGAGATGCCACAACTACCAGTTACAGCCACAGCAGTTAGGCCCCACGGGTCAGGAAGGCTCGCGTGAATTCTGGCTTGCAGTGTGCGACTTTGACCCGCTCCATGACCTAGCACCCGAAGCTCTCCACTTCCTTTCAAAACCTGAATCACGAACTCCAAATAGTCTCCAGGCAGCGAGTGCGCCAAGGGGTGCACAGGAGAGCGATGCGGCGCCGGCTGCAGTGGAACCTCTGGCCACCCGGATGCTTCACCCGAGAGCCCCCCATCAGGCGGCAGGACCTAGGACTCTCCTCTGCCCTGAATCCTAAGATCCCTTAATACCCTAAACTCTTAAACCTCAGATCCAAAAAAAAAATAAACCTCAGATCCCCTGCAGACTCGCCGTTTTACTGACAGCTTTCTCAGCACGCACTCGGCTTGCATCTTTAAGGTAGCAAGTCCCACTGCGCCGCGGGCTGCGTCGGGCGCCGTTGTGCGGCGAACTGCAAAGGCGCGATAGTTTCGGCAGTTTCGTGAGGCTGAACTTGGAGGAAGGGGTTGTCGTGCTAAGCAGCTAAGACTAGCTCACCTGAGCGAAGACGTGACCGGTCCAATTCCAACTTCATAGTGCCAGTGCCCGGGTTCTGAACTTCGTTTGACCCCTCAGCACGGCCAAGCCGAGCCCAACTTCTTTTGCAGGAGCCTTCTGCGTGCTGCGGATGCAAGGATTCTGAGGGGATCGTCGCAGGAAGGTTCAGAGGTGCACGGCACCGGTTTCTGGTCCCATGATACCCCGTGTTCGGCCCGGGATTACAGGATGCTGAGGAAGCATGCCGCGGTCTTGCCTGATTCTACTGTTACTGAGCACGGACCGTGACCAGCTTAAGCAGCCCTCTTATGTGGAATGCCGTGACATGCTGAAACACTCTCCGAGGGAGCTGGCTGCAAGGGCGAAGGCTGTGCAATGGGATGCGAAGGCTGCCTCGGGGAAGATTGTATTGGAATGGGTGTTTGATACCTAGCCGGGGCCATGACTTGTGCATATTGGTCTCGTTAATGCAGGCGCACAACAGTCTAACAGGAAAACTCGTCTGCCAGCTTTGAGCTTGCTACTCAATGTCTTGGCCATCGAGCGAGCGTTTTCCGTTGTTCATACACCGGCTCCAAGGTGCCGGGTTCTACTCCACTCGACCTCACCAACATCGTAGTTATTCCACAACTCCGATGCAGCCACTAGTGCAAATTGAAAGACGACCTTCGTGAAATGAGTGAAGAGGCTCCTGCCCTGGGACACTCCTTACCCATCAATGTAGTCATGGTCGGTATGCCCCATGAGGCTCTCCGGGGAGCCCTTTCGAAGCTTTCAGGATTTCTGCTGTGCACCGACAAGCGTGTGACGCGCCGGCGAGGTGAGAACTGCGATCAGGGCTGCACGGGGACCAACTGCGGAAAAGGCCGGGCCGGGGGTCTGTCATTGCGTACCGTAGCGGAGACGCATCTCTGCGGTGATTTAATGGACGCAGTGCTGGACTAGAGGCCGCGACGAGGCCTTTGTTTCATGAAACTTGTCATCGTCCTAATCACTTCTTGGTCAGTTTGACTGCAGGAAGTCTCATCAGTTTTGCATGCCGTTGAGGAGCAACGCCAGCGGCGACTTGCAAGGAGGACCAATCCGTTCCGAGTCACGCGCGCGTGCAGCTCAAGCGTGTTACAGGATGAGGTGGGCATTGGGGAGCGTGTCATGACGTTTAATGCTGAAATAGTATCTACTTCTCAAAGCCATCAGCCAGCCGTGCAGAAAATCACGGCTGCCTAATGGCTTTTTGAAGGCGGGGCCTTCCAGATGCACCACTTGGACATTTTGCCTGGCCAGGAGCTCCAAAAGAATCCGAAACTCTGCGGCTTACGGGCAACCTTCAATGACGAGGCAACTATTTTTTTCAAAGCGGCTGCGTTTGTTGCTTTCCAGTTGAAGCGTCTGCTTCGGACCACTGCGGAAAATGGCTGAGTTGCAGATGCAACTTTCACGGCTTGCTGCCTTTGATATGGTTTGGGTGCTCTCATGGGCTGTACGGCTTGGGGAGAAGCGAAAGCCGAGACCCGTACATGGGGTGTTGTTGTAACATGTACCACAAGTGGGATCTAGCGAAGTGCTTATGCTGACGCTTGCAGCCATTTGCAGCGATCATTCGTGATCCCTCCGCCTGAACAGAGGCGACTTTTCAAATTTAGAATGAAGTTCCTTGCTAGCTTCGGCTTCCTCCGGTTGCTCCCGTGCTTGGCCTACAAGTTTCGCCAGCCGCAGATCCCGGAATCGCAGATCCAGTATGTGCAGGAGTTGACTGTGGCCTTGCCGCTCGTGGTCATCAACCTCACAAACGCCACACAACTTCTCCGAGATGGAAACATGGTAGGTGGGAACATCACCTTCCGCGCGAGCGACTTCGGACATGACGTGCCTTTCGTGATGGACAAGGCCAAGGGCTTCTACGCGATTCTAGATGACGTCCTAAGCCGAGCGAGTGATGGAAATCCTTGCTTCCACGAGGATCTCGGAAGCTACATGGCCTGCATCGTGGCNTTTGGGACATCTACTTGCAGCACCACAAGCACAGCATGGCGGTCCTCAAGACGAACCATGCCGGTCTCCTCCGCTCGGACATCAAGCTGCGCTTCCACCTGGAGCATCGGGTTCAAAGGCCCCTTGCGCGGCAGTAGCAGGGCTAGCTGCTAGTTGTGGTATTAGTGGTGATGCCAGTGGTGTTCATGGTGGCAGTGGTATCGGTAGTGCTACTGTTGTGCTGGTGCTAATGCCAGTGCTACTTGTAGTGGTGGTGGTAGTGATGCTGTGCTGGTAGTGACAGTGGCAGTGGCAGATGTGGTGGTACTAGTGGTGGTCTTGGTTGTGGTGGTGGTGGTGGCAGTAGTGATAGTAGCGATGGTGGTGGTAGTCGTCGTTGGAGTAAGTAGTAGCAGCAGCAGCAGCATTAGTAGTACTAGTAGTCGTCGTCGTAGTAGTAGCAGCAGCAGCGGCAGCAGCAGGAGTGGCAAAAGTAGTAGTAGTAGTAGTCGTCGTAGTCGTAGTCGTAGTCGTAGTCGTAGTCGTGGTGGTAGTCGTGGTGGTAGTAGTAGTAGTAGTAGCAGTAGCAGTAGCAGTAGCAGTAGCAGGAGCAGGAGCAGTAGCAGTAGCAGTAGCAGTAGCAGTAGCAGAAGTAGTAGTAGCAGCAGCAGGAATAGAAGAAGGAAGTAGAAGTAGCAGTCGAAGTCGCAGTGCCAGTCGCAGTCGCAGTGGCAGTAGCAGTAGCAGCAGCAGCAGCAGGAGTAGTAGTAGTAGTAGGAGGAGGAGGAGGAGGAGGAGGAGGAGGAGGGGTAGTAGTAGTAGTCGTCGTCGTCGTAGTCGTAATCGAAGTCGTAGTGGTAGTCGTAGTCGTAGTGGTAGCATTAGTAGTAGTAGTAGCAGCAGCAGCAGTAGTAATAGTGGTCGTGGTCGCGGTCGTGGTGGTGTTGGCGGCGAGGGTTGTGGTGGTGGTGAGGGTGTGTCCATCAGCCGGAGACGCAGGTGAAATTCGATTTCGAAATCTGCGAACGGACATCGATGCCTAGTCCAATTCGTAGGTATCGCGACTTGAGTTATGCAACTGTATGTCATGATTCGTCATGTACATAAGAGCAAGACTCCGTTTTGCGGATCTTGTCTCTCAATCCTTTGCGGCATACACATGGGACCGAATTCGGACCATGTTCCATGTTGTAGTGCCAGTACCCTATGCTCCGCATGTAACGCCACCTTGGCTCAAGAAACTCTATGCCGACTAGCAAAGCTAGTAAGGCTGTACCGACCAAACAGAAGGATTCGAGCCATCCCCATGCACAGACAACTCGTCACTGACCGCGTTGCGAGAAAACAGTGGGACCGAGCTTGCCTGCAGGGATACTGGGACAGAGTGGAAATGACTGCCATACAGCTCGACTAGGCGAACCACATCTATTCTTACAAGCTCTGGTGAGGTGAGCATCAACATATAGTATCATCGATACCAAACCCTCACGCAGGTTATCAGCCGTAGGCTCTGCCTACGAGCACAACAGGTACTCGCTTTTCCACGACCACGATGACTTCTGGGTCAAGTGCAGATACGACATNCGATACCAAACCCTCACGCAGGTTATCAGCCGTAGGCTCTGCCTACGAGCACAACAGGTACTCGCTTTTCCACGACCACGATGACTTCTGGGTCAAGTGCAGATACGACATGGACCTTTCGTGGTGGAGTGGCAGCGCCGGCAGTTGGAGAATCCACAGCCAGTCCGTTGACAGCTCTACCGAGGAAGACAAAGCAAAGCCTTCCTCTTCTGCCACACCCACGGAGCTCCCAAAGCAAAGAATTTGTCGAGAGCATCAACGCCTTCACGCCCGACATCCTCAGGATCAAGGACTACCAAAGGCAACGATCGGAGGAATGAGGCACCGAGTTTGCCTGTGATGCAAGCGCTACGTTTGGTGGCGAAAAGAAAGGACAAAGGTTCGAGAACACCGGACAGAATATCCAAGCCAAGTTCATCAAGAAGTTCCTCTTCGAAGAGATCGCGAAGTTCGACCAAGGTACGCGAAAAGAGTCAGTCGCATGCCTGATGGAGTGGCTTGAAGCGAATTTTCTTGAACACGTCAATCGAAAATCTGAGTGCAGTTTGTTTCAGTGCATTGACAAGACAGGGAGGTCATTTGCAGATCATGTGCACAGCCTTGTTCATGCTCATGTCAGGACCGGCAAAGTCATTCGTGACACTAAGGACAATGCATGGGAAAGTCATTGGTATCAGGGTACGGACTATGGGGCTAATTGCAAGCCCCAAACTGTGAACAACTAAGGTGCATTCGAGGCTGACCGGGGAAGTGCTTCTCTTTTGGAGAGCACTGAACCGCGACGCCGAAGTAGGGATAGGTTACTTCTCTCCTTTGGAGGTCGTTTCCCTTTGGCCTGCCAGAATCTCGCAACTGAACTGAATTTCAACGACATTCAGATCGATGACATTTTCGCAGCCAGCGGAGTCATGACCTCCCTGAAGAAGTACGAGAAGTTCATTGAGGTCTACGTGAATGATCAGTCGAACCAAGTTCCTCTACCTCAAAAGATTTCCAAGGATAGAGTGGTTGGCAATGGTCTTATTCGTGCCTGGGCAGCTTGGACGGCACCGCCTTTGCTGTTGGTATTCATCTGCGGTGGATTACCTCCCAATGGGGATGTAGCTGTTCGTGTTCGCGAAATCGCTAGAGCATGTATCTTGGCAGCACCTCTAGAGTACCACCAGAAGCGATACGGTGAAGTCCTCAACATCATCATCAAGATGGGTGGCGCCATCAATCACCTGGCGGCAGACAAGCGTTCGATGTTTCACTACATACAGACCTACTTGGTCGACACTGAAGTGTTACGCAACGAAGCTTCCACTGCGGTCTCTGAGATGGAACAGGACAAAGACAACATTCGTTTCGACCTCAGCACTCCTGCAATCGATGTCGTGAACGACCCCAACTTCTTCAACATGAACGTTGTGGCGAATAATGTCGAAGTTCCCTATCGGGCTGTTGCAACCACCAGGACTGACATGTGGTACACTGTGAACCAGGACTATTACAACAGAATGCCCAATAACACCAGCCCGACCGGAGACCACTCTGACCTCTTGACGGAAGCACAACTTCAGAAGCTATGTGGCATCATGTATGACTTCGCAAAGCAGGTAACCTACAACAGGGAAGTCGGTTCTTCGCCCAATTCTGGCAATGCGATCAACATCCATCAACTGGCAGTGTTGCTCAAAAGCATGCCTGAAGGTATGGACCATCCCCATATATGCGATGAATTCCTTCAAGGCATTCACAGTGTTTCTTCACGTGATCCACAGCTATACCTCATGGAGAGAGTATAGGACAAAATTGCCGTATTATCGGTGGACAAACAAGATCATTCCGGAGCCCGATACGAATACTCTCGCTTATCTTGAGTTCCACCTGGAAGCAGTGTGCAAGCCTCAACGACAAAACGGTCTGCTACTTCCTACCTTCATCAAGCAACACGCGTGGAATCAGCTGGCTGTGGAGTCGGGCTACGTCCATGAATGTGTCAAGAAGAAGGCTGCAGTGCAGAGTTGGGAAGAGGAATTCACAACTATGAGCGCGCCAGATCCTCTGTTTGACGGTGATGGACTATTTCCTCCCAAACTTCAAGGGCATCCAAATTGGGTATATGACACAGGCTTGGGCGAGCAACTTGGAACCTGAAGGTCTTCGGCCCGCTTATCATGGAATGATACGTCCATGCCAAAAGCAACACCGGCACACGGACCGAAGAGGGCAAGAACTGATGAGTCTCATCCTTCGTCTTCGCCCTCCAGCGCTCGACCGCCTCCTCCTCCACAACCCGAAGTTGAACCTGTACGCGACACGTGGATGGAAGCTCCTATTCCCTATGGTGCAAAAGAGTATTCATTCAGATTCTCAAGCCGGATGGTACTATGTGTCGTACAGTTTTGCTGACGACAGAGAGGAACATGAATGAGTACCCGCGCAGCATCGATGAAACGCCCAAGTTCGTGGACAATCCCACCTACGGTACTACCTCGATCGAGCACTACGTCAGAAGATTGGTTACCTACCTCGCAAGGTTGCAGTCCGTGACACAGAGCAGTGCCAAAGGGCTTACGCTGAGAGTGTACGTGAAGTTGGACACGAAGGAATGGCTTCGAATGTATTCCAGGTTGTATCACGCTTGCGAACTGACATCCTGCATGCATTTGCCTGACCCGGTCATGCTTACGGCAGCAACTCTGGTGAAAGACGGTGGCGATCTTGCTGATGACATCGAGGAGGACAAGCGTGATATTGCGGTGAGAGCTATTCGAAACCTTCGGAATGAGCTGGGTCTTGGGGGGCGACCGGATGCGGCGCCATCCAGATCTCAGACGACAATGTTGGCGATGGATTTCGACCTCATGGCACAGAACCGAGCCTCTCGTACCACAACAACCCTGGGAGAAAGTCTGCGGGACAAAGGGTGGAACGAGCTTCGACGAATCAGTCCACAACTCAGTGGGAACACACTTGCCAAGGCACCCAAGAAACGGTGTCTTCGATGGTCCAGGCGATTGAACGGATGACAGACACTCAGAGGGCTACCTTGACGGTACACATTCACCTGTCGATGCAGTCGGTCGTCGTGGACAACATCATCTGGCCATTCAGTGACATTGGCAGCGGAGTGACACTTCGACTTGAAGCTCAGCGAAAATTGAAAATGTCGAACCGATCATTGAGATCGCCAGAATGACGGCAAGGGCGCCAATCATCAACATCAATCACGACCCAAGGTTTGTTGCCGCCGGAAGCGAGGAAGCAAAGAAGGTGGACCTGGATTTCATGCCATGGGCGCCTATGTTGCTCTTGAACTACGAGTTCGTGGATGCGTCGTCATACATGGATCTTCTTTCTGGTCCAAGATGGCATGTGGGTTGAAGCAGTCAAGTACCGGAATCCACATGTTGTCATGGGAGACACATGGTGATGGAGACGAACACATTAGGCTGTGGAGGGCATTCGCCGTCTATGAGAAGCAATTGTTCACTGAGAAAATGGTGACGGTATGCTTCATGGATCACAACAAGGTTAAGGAATGGGACGAAAGCATCAAAGCTCCTGTGCTGAATCGACAGGAATTCGTGGACATCTGGGAGGACAAGAGTGGAGTTGACGTGTCAATAAGAGTGGACGCTTCGACATGGTTTGATGCTGAAAAGAGGCAGAGCATCCGATCCGGAGCGCAGGGCGACAGTATTGCTGAGCATGCCTCCGCGATTTGGCAAGACTTTGACATTGCATTGATCATGCCCGAGCCCTACGACGACCAAAGACAGTACTGGTTCATAATTGACACTTATATGCTTCGTCCGAACCCAGATACACATCCGGAAAGGTGTTTTTCTGCGATGGATGTCGTGGAATGCAGAACCCCGACAAGCCGTCTTCCAAGTTGGTGGAAACGGTTATTCGCAGATATGCATCGGGTGCGCACACACTGCCGCGCGAGCTACTTAGACAACTTCCAGCAACTGACAGATTCGCAAAAGTACGCCCTCGCGTCAGCTATGTATGCCTACGACGCGACTTTGCAGGGCTTGTGCTCCGGTTGCCTACACTGAATACGGCAAAACGATTTCTCACTATGGTGGTCTTCGTATAGCTCCGTATCAAGCAATTGAGCATGCTGGATGGGGAAAGGCCAAACAGTTGACGTGGGACAGGGCATATGACAAGGATGGTGAACTTTGCTATATCTGCTACTATGACGCCGGCAATTCCGTCTATGCAGGATTCATGAAGTCGATCTTGACACCAGAGGACAGAAGGGATCTTTACAATGGTGTTACTGATCCTCGCGAGGAGCTGCTCGGCGACACATTGGAGTTAGCACTTGGAATCCTCACTTTGGCAGGAAGATTCCCGAATCACTTCATCAACTGACTGGGGTGGATCTGAGGGTGCCAACGCCTGTGCGCGGGGCCTCGAAAGATCGCTATGGCGTTATGCCGCTGCAGAGGCCATTGAACTGATCACGGCCGACTCGCCCAGAAAGAGATCGCAGCCCAGACGTGACGAGGAAATTGTCAATTTCATCAACTTGATGACTCAAGGGCTATCTGTCGAATTCGAAGCCGTGGTGGATGGCAATTCTTATCTTCCAGGTGTGGGGGGTAATGATGAGCCCGCCGAGGTCGCGACAGCCCCACCAATGCCCGATGAAACGGCAGAGGCGGAAAGTGGACAGCCCGCGGCCCGAAGAGGAGGATGATTCATCGGATCCCAACCGTGAGATATACATGATTCGAAAGCAAAGGAACAAGTGATGTCAAACCTCGAAGACCTCGCTGATGGCACCGTCAAGATTGGTGACCGTGTGCTTACGTTTTGAGTGGCATGCAGGGATCCGAGACACACGCTGTCGGAATGCGAATTTGACACTGCCATGATCGCCGAAGTCAACAGAGGCATTGAGATTATGCGTCGGGCCCTTTGCCGTTATCCGAAGCATCAACCAAGGCTACGTGGGGCAGCTACATCATCTGATGCTCCTGTGCAGCCTGCCGATGACGGTGTAACCATGGAGACGGAAACCGGAAGTGCAGCTTCATCTACAAAAAGACGACCCAAAGCCAAGGCGCGACCCCGTCGTGCAGCAATCATTGCCGACGTGATCCTCATCAGGTACGACAACCCTCGCAACCTCGGAGCGGACGTGACGAGTAGGAGAGGGCAGTTCCTTTTGTGTGGAGTTGACATTGCGGAAACAGGACCCGTCAGTCAGGAAAGGGTATGCCAGATGATTGAAGGTGCGTCTGATCACAGAGATCGGTGCCTTCCTCAACGTGGAGATCGCCCCAAGTATGCCATCATGCAATGCAGACACCGGCGACTATGACAGCAAAGGGTGTGCTGGTGTGTCGGACTGGACCTTTCACTTTACCAATTGAAGGGGCACGCTTCATCCACAGCAAATGGAACCTTATCGACACCTGTCGTCCGAGCGACATGGTCCGCAGAGCTATGAGCAATGCTTCATGGGCTTTGTCTTGCATCCAAATGGATTTGCGTCACCATATCGACAGATTGGGAGGAACTACCTACCTTGACGGAAGAAGCAACGCGCGATTCCATGACGTCGTTCGTTGTGACGAAGGAGGTTGGGTGCACATCGAGGATTTGTTCAGGATGGAAGTGCTTTGGTCAGCTCAATCTCGTCAGATCACGACGACCGCCTCGCGCACAGATGAGGATCAGCGGAAGAGGATCTACAACGAGAGGGTCCAATTGTTGATCAACGGCAACCTCCTTCCTTGGAGCAAGACAGCGAAACGGAAAGCAACGTCTTCAGTTCCTTGGTGTCAGGTTAAAGGATCCTCCTGCAGGGCCTTACAACCTTGGCGTGCCGGGACCCAACATGATGGTATCGAGGCAAGATCAGATCACCGAATTGCTGAACAACCGCTACACCAGGAGCGAGCAACAGTGGCTTGGACCATGTGACGGTTGGATCCGACCATGGACTGTCAGAGCCGTGAGTGGGCATTCTGTGCATCCTGATCCGGAAAAGAATCTGATGGAACTCGACCCGCGCAAGTTCGCAATTTCTCCATCGCTCACGCTCGTGAGCCAGCTTGGTGGTGCTTTTCACGCAGCAAGCTGTCGGAAACTATTATCGATCAAAGAGGCATTTTGTCTGGCGCAAGCATCGAGGAAGATTGCGGTTCAAGGCATGAAGACGGAAGACTTCACAGCTACTACGGCATCTTTGCTCCATGGGACTCGCGGAACACCACTACACAATACAGGGTTTCCGGAAGAGGACATCGGAGAATGCCATTGGCCGTGCTCCATGTCCCCTCGACAGACCTCGTCCGACAAGGAGGAAGGATCACAGACAGCGGCAACATCATTGTGAGCCGTCCTGTGCCATTCAATCTCGTCAAAGAGGCCCGGTTTTGCGTGCCAAACGACAATGACAGAAGAAGCTTCGATCTCATCGAGAAGGTCATGGATGAACGACTCGAGGATGAGCTGGTATTGGATTTCCACCCATCTCCTATCCTCCACGGCTTCAAGAAGGACCGGACACCGGCTCGCATCATGAGCCTGCTATGCGACATGCCGACTGGACCCCACTCTGCAGAGAAACAGAGGTTGCTGTGCGCCCTTGCGGCCTCAGTTGACTTTCACCCGGATGACGCTCGCCGACATCACTACATGAAAGAGGCAGTGGTCTTTATGATCAAGCATACTCGTCCTGGTGACTTTTGCGTCGGAAGTGGAGCCAACGAAGTTCGCATGCGTCTTTGTCCAGGCTGCTATCATGCAACACCATCCCGATTTTCGAGATGTGTTCAATGCTGGTCGCAACTCATGTCATGCGGCAAGTTCAGAAGCCTGCAGAGGCAGAAGTATCTGTGGAAGTCCCAAGTACGAACATTGCGCAAACCATGGAAGCGGCAGCAGCAGCTGTACCTGCAACCGGAGCCGAGGAAGATGAGCAACTGGAAACCATGACAGTCGCTGAGCCAGAGATGGAAGTGGAGGAACAGCCGTCCGAAGGAGAACCCGAACCCGACGAAGAGTTGCCTGACATCGCAGAGTATCCGGAAGACGTATCCGTCGAGACTCTCGAGGAACGTCGACCCTTGCTCCTGCCCGGGCGCACTGTGGTCACAGATCCCGAGTTACTCATTGCTCAGACGTCAATGCAACCTCCATACTACCCTGACAAGACAACAGGCTACTGTGCGGATGCTCTTCGACCAGCTTTCGCCTACATGTACTACATGGCATACTGCTTGCTTCGGACTATGTACAAGGTTTGGCCTTCTACTTCGTCTTGGCTTAGTATGCCTTATGAAACCATGCAAGAAAGGTTTCGCACTGGCTCTCGCTACATCGACGTTGGGGCCGTGATCATTGGTGTGGAATGTCCGAGGGGCGCTTTTCTTTGTGACATAGGCTACCTGCGAGTGATCTTCACTCTTGGTCTTCTTCTTCGGTGACTCTCTTGTCTCAATGCATTTTCAGGGGATCGTTGCCGACGTAGCGAAGTGTCACAACATTTCTAATTGGGGATCAAGGCTCTTATCCAAGAAACCATCAAAGTTGCTGCGCAATTCTTTCTTTTTCTGATCGCGACTCTCTTCCGATGTGAGTAGTGCCGGAGGCGCAACTCATGGGGGCTGCGAACGGACATCGATGCCTAGTCCAATTCGTAGGTATCGCGACCTGAGCTATGCAACCGTATGTCATGATTCGTCATGTACATAAGAGCAAGACTCCGTTTTGCGGATCTTGTCTCGCAATCCTTTGCGGCATACACATGGGACCGAATTCCGACCATGTTCCATGTTGTAGTGCCAGTACTCTATGCTCCGCATGTAACGCAACTTTGGCTCAAAAAACTCTATGCCGACTAGCAAAGCTAGAAAGCCTGTACCGACCAAACAGAAGGATTCGAGCCATCCCCGTGCACAGACAACTTGTCACTGACCGCGTTGCGAGAAAACAGTGGGACCGAGTTTGCCTGCAGGGATACTGGGACAGAGTGGAAATGACTGCCATACATCTCGACTAGGCGAACCACATCTATTCTTACAAGCTCTGGTGAGGTGGGCATCAACATGCAGCATCATCGATACCAAACCCTCGCGCACAATCATTAAGATCCTTAGTAACCGAATTCATGGTCATGGTCGTACGGCGGTCGCACAAGCATACGAGAAAAAATTAAAGAAGAGCCATCGTGAGCTTCCGGGACGCGACGGGGCTAGGTTCTTGAATACTTCCTGATGAAAGAAGCAATGAGGCCTGCAATGAACTGCCCAGGTTCATGGCAGACACTCAAGACTATAGCTTCATCGAGAAGTATGCTCGGTACGGCAAGGAGCCTGCGTCCTCAAGTTCGGGGTTTGGGTAGCTCAATCTTCTCCGGCCTTAACAGGAGCAGCACACATCTCATCAACACTTCTATGGCTACCACGACGGTGCCCGGGCTGCCATGCTAGCATTTGCGAGCCCCGTCGCGACTGGGTTCGCAAAAAGCAAGTTCCCAGGGAGCTTTCTCAGTGTGAGCTCCCACACAAGCAATTACCCTGGTGTTTCGTTTGTTTCAAAAGGTGAAGTCTTTACCCTACGAGCGGGCCAAGCGTTTGGTGGACCTACACAAGTTGGACGACATCGCGAAGTCCAGACAGGCGGTGTGGTGGTCACGGTAAGCAACACTGCAGCGGGATAGAGATCATCAGATTTACTTTGGATCAAGACAATGATCAACACATATCTAAAGATCATTACCAGTACCACTACTGCTACTCCTACTCCTACTCCTACTCCTACTCCTACTCCTACTCCTCCTCCTCCTCCTCCTACCTGCATACTCCTCCTACTCCTCCTCCTCCTACTCCTACTCCCACTCCCACTCCCACTCGCACTCGCACTCCTACCCCCACTCCCACTCCCACTCGCGCTCCTGCTCCTGCTCCTGCTCCTGCTCCTACTCCTACTCCTGCTCCTACTACTCCACTCCCACTCGTACTCCTACTCCCACCCCCACTCCTACTCCCACTCCCACCCCTACTACTACTACTACTCCTACTCCGACTCCTACTCCTATTCCTACTCCTACTACTCCACTCCCACTCGTACTCCTACTCCCACCCCCACTCCTACTCCCACTCCTACCCCTACTACTAACTACTGCCGCTACTACTACTACTACAGTACTACTACTACTACTACTACTACTACTACTACTACTACTACTACTAGTACTACTACTAGTACTACGACGATGACGACGCCTACTACAACTACTGCCACTACAACCACTACTACCACTACCACTACTACTACTACTGCTACTACTACTACTACTACTACTACTACTACTACTGCAACTACTTCTACTACTACTACGACGACGACTACTACTACCATTACTACTACTACTACTACTGCTGCTACTACTACTACTACTCCTACTCCTACTCCTACTCCTACTCCTACTACTACTACTACTACTACTACTACTACTACTACTTCTACTACTACTACTACCTACTACTACGACGACGACTACTACTGCAACTACTTCTACAACTGCTACGACTGCTACTACTACTACTACGACTACTACGACTACGACTACTACGACTACTACTACTACTACTACTACTGCTACTACTACTACTACCACTACTACCATTGCTACCATTACTACCATCACTACCACTACCACCACTACTACTTCTACTACTACTACTACTGCTACTGATCCCTGTGGTTTTTGATCGAAATTTGTTTTTGATTTGTCAAACTGGGTTGTTTGCTAGACCTGGTGCATAATCGCTTTTTCGTTTTTTTATGATCCTGGTTTTGAGTTGTTTTGGATCCTTGTGGTTTACCTTTTTTGATATATTTTTTTGATCCATCACCCCATTGCGGCAGCCTGTTGCGATTGGAGGCAGCCTGTGGTGATTGGAATTCATGTGCATCTGCTCCTCCATGTGATCATCCGAGTTATCTGAAAAATGGATCTGAATTGTTCGGGCGTTCAAATGCCGCCCGACACTGATGTGCATGCAACTCCAAGCAGGAATCTTTTTTTTAGATATACATCCGTTAGTGAGTGAGTAGTGCGTAGTGACAAATGCAGGCGCTCCGTTTTGGTTCCCAAGAGCCAGCGGTGCCGGACGAGAAGGATGGCAAATCGATCTCTTTGCTAGAAGAGGCTGAAGAAGACGAAGGAAGCGAAGGCCACCTCGCAACACACACAAGGATACTAGTTATTCTGCTCGCTACAGTAACGCAAAGCGTGTGTGCATTATAGAAGGCATGGTAGTGTATGGTATTGCTAACGGCTAACACTGCCTTTAGTGAAAGTGGTTTCGGGGTACGAGTGGTCGCCGCCAGGCAAAGTGGTGTTTTGGGATCGACGTCGCGACCGCCGCAGACGCCGTCGCATTTTCGAGGCGGTCGTGAAAGTTGTGACGAAAGTGGTGGAGGACGTGGTGAAAGCGGTGACACAGCTAATTTGGAAGGTTTTAGGCAGGCTGACGTTGCCGGTACTTGTAGGTTGGATCGCGTGCTCTTGCTCAGCTCGTCCTGCAGATCTGAAGGTGGAGAGTGCTTTCAAGTGCGCAGGCCAGGGTGGCACTTTCGCATCCACGGGTTACACGCGGTCCATTAACGGCAACGTCGCTTGGTCCATTGGTTTGTCTGCTGGACCCGAAGGCGTTTTCAAGGAGTTGCTAAATGGCAGACTGCCCCTTGATACGATCTCGCTGGGAGCTGGGTTTAGTGTCGGCAGCACTACAGATATTTGGTGGGCCGGTGCTGGCTTCGGCGGATCTATCACGTGCAAAGCGGGCAGGGGCATGTTTGGTATCAAGAAGCGGGGCCAATGCAAGCTCGACATGACCGTGGCGACTTTGGCATGCGGCAATGTACCAACGTCACATTCTGCTTGTCCAATGGGCCGGAACTTTGCAGGCATGACTTGCTCGAGCTCTGGAGGCTACTTTGTGTCCATAATGTGCTGCAACTTCGACCTTTCGAACGGCAGGAACAGCTGCGGCTAGTAAGCTGAAGAAGCTTGCTATGCCTCTGGTTGATGAGGTTCAGATTCGCGGCTGTGAAGCCATTTCCAAAATCGAACTAGTGCCACGAATCCTGCGAGTTGCATCGTTGGACCGTGGTTTGATGGCCTGTGGAGTCTGAAACTGAGACTTGTGCAGGTGCTCTTTGCCGGCGAGACAGCTGCAGATGTTTGCCTTTGCCTCAGAATAGCCTTGCTCAGTCACTGTCGCCGCTGTAGCCTGCAGCTCGGCCGCTGCAGAGCATGTCGCCGCATGTTCATGTGTCAGATACACCTGGACGACGTGACAAGCAGACGTTCTGCAGAGGCAACAAACAAGAAAGCTACACAACTTCAAAAAAGCCTCCTGTCCATCGCAAGGGATTTTAAGAATCGGGTAGTATGTGCAGCTGGTCGCCCAGTGCCACTTCTCACGATTCTATCATGTTCCATTTGCGCACACTGTTGATTTAGCCAGCTCTTGTGTGCGGCTGGGCCCAGGTTGCAGCAAAACCGATTGTCCAGACGGCTACCAGGTGCACTGCATGCTTCGAAACAGTTGGTCTTCCGAAGCCTCACAGTGCCGGATTTCACACGTCGGTTCAGTTTCAGCTTCCGTGTCAAGGCCAATCCCCAAGCTTACAATCCCCCGAATGCGCAGGGCCCTCTTTCAGGCCTCAAACAATAATGGCCAGCCAGTTCCGATTGGAAATGTGTTCGCTGAGTGTTGATTTGTCAGCGGTCCTAGAGCCTGTTGCCGAACTGCGTATTCACAACATAGCCATGCAACCAGCACACTACACTCCAAGCAGTCCAAGCACCAAGCACCCACCCTACTACCGCACTTTCGCAACCCCGACCAGCCAAACCCATCCCGCCTCTGCCACTAGCGTCGATGCCCCTCAGAGCAGCTGCAGACGGCTATTGACCCATGTAATACAAAGCCATTGTGCATCGCTTGAAAATCCAATTTAAGATGCTAGCACAAAGGTGTTGCCTGTTTTGACTAGCTCCGCCATTGCCGGCTCGTGGACGGCGAGTGCCAGCCCCCGACATGCAAGGGCGAGTAGGGTGCCCAGCACAGAGCAAGTCGATGTGCTTTTAGGGTTTATGGTGGTTGAGAGAGATTCATGCAATAGCCGGCAAACAAAGGGTGCCTGCTCAATGCCTGAAGACCTTTGCCCTTTCAAGACGACCCGAGAAGCATCACACGCATCACACGGTCAGTGGCCCGAGGTTGGTGGAGGGCCGCTTGGCTTCGACGTTTTGCCATGACCAACCGTTTAGCATGTTTGGCTGTGTCGCCACTACTGCACGGCGCAGAAGCCATGAAGTCTCGATAAAAGATGCACCTTTGTGCTTTGTCCAGGCTGTTATTTGGCGGACTACAGCAAATGCTCCAACAGCTACATTAAGTACGAGCCGCATCCTCAGGGACCAGGAAGCGATTCAGGAGGGCTCGATGGCACGGCCCAAGCCGGCAGATTAGTTCAACATTGCGTCTGTGTTTTTGTTGCTCTGCCTTTGCTACACTAAACTTTGTCGTGCTCAGCTCCTGAGCTACACAGGTTATCTAAGACTAAGCGGTTTCTGTCCGAGCTCCCTCAAGCGTAAAACGGTGGTCTCCGCCAGGACGGAATACCTCCAATGCGGTGCCGCCGGTCCGAATTGCCTCTCAGACACCATCTGCAAGAAGTGATGTTGGGATCTCGGGGAGCAATCCAGACGCGGCTTCGCCCGGAACGAGAGGAAAACTGGGCTTGTGCACTGCTCGACCACTCAGGCTTCAGGTACTTTGGAATCGGAAGCCGCGCCACTGCTTCTGCTACGAGTACTCCTTTCGCCATGCTTCCGGGGTCATTGCGGGTTTGGCCTACAAAGGCCTCGCGTCTTGGGAGTTCCTTTCCAGTGTACATCTCTCCGCTGCTTTGGCTTTTGTCGGCGAGCGCCGAGAGCCATGACGCCATCAAGGCCGACATCCGTGACAGAGCGAACTGAGGGCTAGAGCTGAGGGCTGCGGTATTTGCTGATCGTTCGTCGGAGGGCAGAGTTTGCCGAGTGACCGGTGTGCCTCTCCTGACGATGGTGGCCATTCCCTCACGGTGGCGCGACATCTGGGATGTGTTGCCCGACTCAGTCACTGTCACCTCACCGAACATGGAGGTTCGCCATCCAATGTGTTGTCGTCCGAGGGGCCAGGAAGGAATCGAATTCAGTCTCATGCTGCGCATGGGTTACAGAGGGTGAAATAGGTTGCAAGTCGAAATCAGTTGCCTTGAGGTTCTGGAGTTCCAAACTCTGACCCTCCGAAGACCCCGCTAGGCGGCGCCTTCCGCTGCTGGCACTTGTCGTTGCGCGACTCTTGGAAATCGAGAGGATCGGAGTCCTGGGTTTCGGCATCTGCGATTGCAGAGTAGCCTAAGCGCTTTTTGCTTTGGCCAGTGCCGCGTGCCAATGCTGTTGAACTTGGTGGCCTGACTACGCCGGCGAGTCCTGGGCAATGCCCGCTGCAAAGCTGTCGTGCTGGCGGCTTTTCGGGGCCGATGGGCATCTTCACCCTAAGCTCTTCCTGAGAACATCCCCATGCATGATTTTGCATGGTCCGCGGGCGCCTGCCTTGCAGTCCCTTCAAGGCCGGCTGGCAATTTGCACCTGGCAGCGATTTTACAGGCCAGCCCAGCCCAGCGGGCGCAAGTAGGGGCATTTGGCCTGCATTGTCTCCACACCTCGGTGAGGGGGGTGGGACAGGTGCTCGGCTCCCAGAACGCAACGAGCCTGTTCTTCGAAGAGCTCAGAAGGAGCAGAAGACCCAGGCGGCCGGTAGTTTGCTGTGGTTTGCTAGAAGCATTACATGGTATTGTCGCAGGATGTCGCAGGCTTCTTGAAGGCGAAGTACTTGAGTATCAAGCCACATGAAACCACACTGACACCCAAAAACTCTGGTCATACACAGAAACAAAGGCCGACAAGCATGTCAGATTCTTGAGTCTTGAGCCTCTACTACTGCGAACACAGCCAGCTTGATCCCTTGGATATGATTTGCGGAGAACACGCATCCACTGCGGCATTGCCTGAAGGCTTACAATGAGATCGCTAGCGTGGAAGTGTCGGAGAAGGTCCCGTCCTAGTTTGATCCGGCTCTGTTCCCCGAAAAGTATGCCCAAATGCTGAGAACCGAATTCGGCAGCGATGTATCGATGTATCCGAGCATGCTATCCAGCAAGACTAAAGGGCCAAAAGGGGTCGAGAGGACAGCGCAATGTGGACCCCGCAGTGCAGGAGAAATCGATGAAGGGGTACATGTCTCCAGAGGATGTTGCAGCTGCATCTCTTCGGCACGGTGGAGTTGCTTCCGGTGCGAGGGGTTCGGACACTCCACGTACGGCGGAAGTGGAATTTGCTTATTAGGCATGCATTTAGGCCTGGCAAGCCGCCTAGTAGTACATATCACTGTTTAGGATCCGCGTGCAAGCTGTGAGAGCGTGAAGAACATAAATCGAACGAAGCAGTCTTGGCAGCGCATCTGCAAGATAACATGGAAGAGGCATAGGTTCGGATGTGGTGGAATTGTAGAAAGCCCTGTTGTATGGTGAGACACCGATGTGAACTGTATGTGTTTTGGTTGAGCTCCATTTAAAGTCAGACTGTGTCGTCTCTGTGCATGCAAGGCATGTGTGTGCGTGCGCTTGCAGAGTGTAAACCGTGTTTGTGTGCGCCATTCGCCGACATCCTGCTGGCCGTGCCAGAATATGCGTTGTCTGCATGTCGGCAAATTCCCCCCCCCCCCTTTTTGAAACCCCCTGGCATGCGACGGGCTCAGGAGCTTATCCGCCGTCGTGAAGAGCAGGCTTGCGCTGGCTGTCAGCTCTCACCGGTGTTCCGCTTGTTACGGGCAGGTTACGGCCTGCAACGTCATGTTGTTCTGAGTGCGAACCCATTGAACCTGCACAATGCCGGCGCCGCCATGCCCCTGCTGCCAGCTGGAAAACTACATGAGCGGCGTAGATCTCGAACAAGAAGAGCGAAGCGACAGGTCGATTTCGCCTACTCCCCAGTGCACAGGTTCCTTCCGAAATGTTGTGCGTCATCTTGCACAAACCAACGCTCTTTCTTGTGGTATCTGACAACCGTTGAAGATGCATGTATGATCCCGGTTCTCGGTTCGCCGACCCCCCTCCCCTTTTGCTTGATTCTATCACAGACGCAGCTTTTCGATAGG